>JAQFVV010013169.1:0-69969 GCA_028023455.1 Epiperipatus broadwayi
TTCAATATTTCAAAAAATCTACTTTGGCTACCAATGGGTGAACCATAGCAAAAATAATATGAACGTTGATGAACGTCTTTCTGGCAGGGATCCACATAGTATGTTGTCAATAAGTGTTGATAATGTAGGCATTTTGTTTTTTAGCATCGAGGCTATAAGGTTTCTGTAGGGTTGAAGGGAAAGGCAGTGGCAGAGAAGATGTAGTGAAGTTTCTTCCTTTCTGAGGCAAAGAGAGCAAGTGGAATCAATGCTTGAGTAACCTTGATGATGTACTAGTAAATGTTTAGTAGACAGGGCGTCAACGTTAATTTTTGACAGGAAGTCAAAGGCTCACCTTTAATCATGTCCTGGATCGTCTGCTTGATTTATATATAGAAAAAATTAAAAAAATTCGGAAGAGAGACCAGAATTTGGTCCCCCTCCCTACATCTTTGAAGTCACATGGAAGTTGATTGTTATACCCCCGCTAAGATTAATTTCTAAACATGATCACCCCACCTTTTGATTTGTAAATGCTGAAGAGTTTTTATTTTACTTTTTTGTTCAGTTTTTACTTTTTTAATTACATTTTGAATCACAAATGTGAAATTAACTCAATCCATATCTTTGATACCATCCACTTTAGATAAAAATAATGATGATTATTATTAATTATTTACTAAACTAGAGATTGTCTCTAGCACAAATATAAACTTCAAAACTCAATTAAAAATTAATACATCTGATTTTTTTAAATTAAGCACACAAACACATGGAGTTATTCACATTTTTTTCCATGAGTAATATCTTTATAACTGTATTAAATAACTTCAACATTACCACATATTCTTTTACATTCATATAAATAAAGATACAATAAAAGATAAATGACCCCCCCCCAAATGCATTTAATGCAGTTTGTCTTTATTGTATCTTTTTTATATGAATTTAAAACATTATGTTGTAATATTGAGGTCATTTAATATTTTTACTTTTTAGTGTATTTATGTGAATAAAAGCGTTTCTTTAATTTTTATTTTTTACTTTTTAGTTTTATATAATTACAGAAATTTAGGATTGAAAAAAGTTTATATATAATTTAATACCACTGGATAGTAGCACCAGACCCTACTCATGTAAAAATTAACATTTCCATTACTGTTTTACTTAAATTGTTTGCAAACTCTTAAAAAAATGTAATGACATTAGGAATATATATGTATGCAAAGTTTTAACTAGAGGAGAAATTGGGAAATCAGTGAAAATTGAGTTACTATATTGCTTTGACAGATATGTAAAAAAACAAAATAAATTAAATAAAAATATATAGAATTGAATACATGAACTATTTGAATCTCAGCAAATGAATAGTATCTATAATAAAAGAAATATTAGTAGAAGCAAAATGAAAGAAATTAAAAATAGATTAGATTTATATTTGTGATTTAATTAAAGCATTATTCTTGAGTAAGCAAATGGAGCCCATTATACTTTCATCATCCCTTTTAGGGCAGTTATGCAAGCATGAGTAATCAATAGTTAGCAGATGGAAATCTTAAACAAATTCACAGATTAGTTATTACTTATTCTTCTTAATCAGTAGACAATACATTTTTGTATTTATCCAATTATCCATTTTTACTTAATTAATAGCATCACGCTAACTCCTCAAATATTTTATAAAGACACAGGTTTTTAATTGAACCTAGATAGAATAGCCACATGGGCTTAATACTGATTCAGTAACTACTCAATGTGTCTTAGTGATAAGATGGCTAGTTCTCTCAAACTTTTTCTTAGGATATTATCTCTGAATTGATGCATATCTTTAAGGTATTAGCGTGTTTGGATTATGAGTTATAATTAAAAGGTGACAGTATTTTAGTACCTTCATGGGTCATTTTCAGTATTTTTCCTGACATAACCAAATCTTGAAAATGACTTAAAAACATTCTTGAGATTCATAGCTTCACTGCTATATATAACTATTTAAGTTAGATAGCTGGATTTGAGGACATATGGATATCTAAAAATTTCAGATTTTCTACTTAATAGTTAAACATTAGATAAAATGCTGGGATTGACCTGGTATTTTAAATCTAATGTTTGTATAACCTAGCACCTCACTGATGAAAGCCAGAGCTAGAAACTGGTCTGGGGATAAGAATATTCTGAAAAGCTTGTTAAATGCTATTGACATGCTCATTATATAACATTTGCAATGCAAGCTTATTAAATTAAGTCACATGATATATGACTTGATTTCCTTGCAATTACTGCCATATATTGTATGAATCATTTCAGTCATTTAATCGGCAGTTTGTCCCCATTTAAAACCAAATATTAGGTTATAACATTGTTTTATTGTTGGCTACATTATGAAGTGCAATACTCTATTTTCTGATCCAGACATGCTATCACCTTGGTAAGTGGTAAATAGCTAATGTATATTTCTGTATAACACATGCATCAATTTATGAATGGCACTGCAGACAATTTGAAGAGGGTGTTATTAACCAATCATTTTTTTTACTAAAACACACTGCCAATTTGAGTCATAATCAGAAACACTTTAAATTATTTTGAAAAAGGATAACGTGAACTGAAAGTAGCACCTTTTTATTTAATCCACATTTAACAATCACAATCAAACTCCCATTATTCTCTTCCAAAGGTATCCAATGGATATCAAGTAATAGGAACAAATAATGTTTAGTAATCGTGTTACTTCTGAATCATGTAACACTCAAGTTTTGAAAGCAACAGATCATGTTTTTATCAATGAACCATTATGACCATACCTCTACCAATGCATTCAACTTCGGTGAGCAAAATGTCTAATTGTTTGGGATAGTTGGTAACATATAGCATATAAAATGTACATTTGCAAGTCTTTGCATTTTGTCTATAGATTGTGTATAAGTTTAAATTTTTTAAAAAAGCATGGTTTAAAATCATCATGAATATGTTATTCATCTAAATACTTTGCAGTTTTTCATTGCTTCAAAAATCTAAAATGATCAAATTTTCTTTGCAATGAAACTAAGTGTTTTGTACTCTTAATTATATACATAATGGATAAAGACTAAACCTTTAACCATAATTTTATGATGACATCACTAAATCAAATAATTCTTTCATCATATATAGTAAAGAACTGTAAAAACCAGCTCAAAAACGTTATGCTGCATTGTTTAATGCGCTGGCTAATGGCGTCTTTAGACCTTGAAATCTATGAATCATTCAGTTCAAACTTCTGAATTCCCAAGCAACAAACCATAGAATTATTTAGTTTTACAAAAACTTTATGAATCTTTTAATGAATATGAATTTTTTTTTTTTTTTAAAAAAAAACATTTTCCCGTTTAATTTTTATTTAATTCTGTTATAAAATAAGAGATAGAAGTTTGTTTATATCTAAAGATGTAATCAATGAAAAATCCCAGCATTCTCTTCCCAAATTTATAATGTTGGTTATATATTTATGCAGAAATAATATATCCAAATAACTATTTTTATTTTTTTTTATTCTTGCCAATACTGTTCATTTTCAAATGCTCGGATTATTTACTAGCACTAATATTACTTAATCATTGTGTTATTTTGTTGAAGCTATGTCATAAGATGGACAATTGAAATCTTAAACTGAATTTCAAGAGATTGTAAAAGACCAAGAAAGAGACCACATGTGAGATGAATGGATGAAATAAGACCGGGTGCAGGAGTGATGTGGAGAAGAGCAGCTAAAGATTGGAGAAGATGGATTGAACTTGGAGAGACCTTCATCCTGAAGTGGATTGATAATAGTTGATGATGATGATGTCATAACAATCGATCATCTTACTCCCCAAATTATTAAAATTCCATAATTCAAATGTCTTGACTAAATCAATAAAAGTGATTTCTAAATCATACCTTTATGCAAGACCCTTTATTTTGCATTTTCCTGGTGCACAAACCATAGCATTTCATGCTTACCCATATGTTTTCAATGACAGATCTCTACATTTTATTCTACTGGCATTTACTGTGGCTTGAATAATCAATGGATATCTACTTGTATAATGCTATAATATCTGCAGCTGTAAATTGGTTTCTGTCTTTTATCTTCATCAGTAAGAACTATGTTTCAAAATTATAATTAATGCATTACACATATAGTAGTCATCTTTTACTTCTTCATGAGATTTAAGCTAATATCATCATTTCTCTCCATTGGTTACTCAATCTTATAGAAGAGGGTTCCATAGTATGGTAAAAAAAAAATTGTTATTGAGTACGCATGTAAGACCTTCCTAGACAAAGGATAGAAAGGGCTAGCATAACCCTGAAGTTTCTAAAACATATAGAAACTGACCTAGTGTCAGATCCATATAACTATTAAAGAAATTTAGATTGAATTCAAAACTAGAGGGTTTTTTTTATTTCAAGTTTTTAGCTTAAATAGTATAAAGAAATAAAATATGGATATTAGATGCAATAGTCCATTACTTCCATGTTTAAATTCTAACTTTTAAAGCAAAAAGTAGAAGCGATTTCAAGTAGGACTATTATATCACATCTCTTGATTACATGAGTTTATGGTATATGATTCTAAAGAAGGATAAATGTTTTTTTTTATTCAAATTAAATTGATTTCCTGGTAAATCATTTATTTATGACCAGATGCTTTTTGCTGAAGTGAACAGAAATGATATTCCATAACAATTATTGCAAACTTTTTATTTATAAATTATTTTTGAATCTCTAAAGATTTTGTTTTAGCAATTAGTATTCCAAAAACTCGAATATTTTACCAGTCTATAAGGAAGAAAACTTTTTAGAAATTTATATTATGAATGGTTTTAAAATATTTTGACAATTTATTGAGTAAAAAGACAGTCCTAAATTTTGTGATGTAATAGAAACTCCAATGAGCTGACATATTTAGCAAGATAAAAAATAGTTGTTGTTTTTTTTTTTGTAAAAGTAAAGTGTGATTTCCTTCCCAACATAATTCAAAGACAATTGGGGAAAGGTTCATTAAGAATGCTCTTAAGATTCTAGAAATGTGATAAATATGATGTTGTTGATTTTACTATTCTACAGAAGCATCTTTGTTAGATTTGACATTCGAAATATTGACATACATTTTAAAAATATTTTCTGATGAATTAGCTCTTATTTACTATCTCAGTAACATTTCAAAAAAGGTCAACATGAATTGCTTTCATTAAGAAAATATGCCTAAGTTTAGACTACAACAATTTGGCAAAGCATTGAAGCCTTTTAAAAAGTGAAGATGATAGCAATAAAAGTTTAACGGAGAGTATAAAATGTATGGCAGTCAACAGTGTTGTCAACAATTTTTTTCTTCTTATCCTTTTCTTTATTCTTTTCTTCTCTTCATCTTCTTTTATCTCTTCCTCTTTTTTTCACTTCTTCTTTTTCTCTTTCTTACTTCCTTGCTCTTTTCCTTCTCTTTCTTCTCTTCCTCCTCTTTCTTCTTCTTTTTTCCTTCTCTATCTTCTATTTCTCCTTATTCTCTTTTTTCTTCTTTTTCTTTTTGTTCTTCTCTGTATTCTCTTTTTTTCTCATCTTTTTCTTTCTCTTCTTGAAATGTGTATTATATATGAGTAATATAGAACAAAATTGCAATTATTACATGATATCAATCAGTAAATCATGATTTAACACAAATATAAAATAATTAAAAATGTTAACATTAGTCAGGTAAGTGATTGGGTGGTAAAATTATGGATAATATCAAGAAAGAAATTATAAAATCTTTCAAGACAGGAATTTCTAATGCCATTGATAGTACAGAAGATGAATCAATTTTTGAAGAAAGTAATTATCACCATAAACACCATTTATTTATGTTACACGAGTTGTTAAATCAAAAAAGATGAAAAATGCATGATGGAGAGGTACATTAAACCTAATGATCCAGCTCCCAGATCCAAGACTCTTCACTGATGAAAGCCATAAACTAGAAACTAGTCTGTGGATATCGCATGGGATGACACTGGATAGGGGTTGTGATACACAATCTTTTAGACTTTATTGATAGGTGACATTATTGTGTAAACAAAATGTTTGCTACTGAAGAAAGTAGTGATAAATCAGATGTGAAAAATTATGCTGAAATAAATGAAAATGATTTGAAATTTTTAGGTTTCTATGATTAAAATAATTAATAAATCTCTTAAAAAGAAAAAACTATTACACATAATATTTTTATAGATATTTATAATACCCCCTCCCCTTTTCTTCTTCTTCTTCTTCTTCTTCTTCTTATTATTATTATTATTATTATTAATAATAATAATACTTTTTTTTCTTTTCATATGTCAAATGTGTTGACCGGGAAACGAACCCGGGCCAGCTGCTTGGAAGGCAGCTATGCTAACCGCTAGGTCACCAACGCTTGGCAAATACTCTCTATTAGTATATTAAAAGATAGATATTTGCTAGTTGATGGAATTTTATAATAATCTATTATCATTATAAGTTTTATAGAAAGAAACTAACTTTTATATTTATAACCAATTTTAGAATTCGTTGCGTAAGAATTATTTTAAAGATATTCTCTAAGTTATAAATTATTTAACGGTTAATTTTTTTGTTTTCTTTATACAAATTTATACGGAAATTAATAATAAACTTTTTAAATAGTTAATTCTTTTTTGGTAAATATATCTCAATATAAAAAAAAAATTGATCAACTTTATTGGAAAAAATATATATTTCTTAGTGCTTCAATTTAAAGTTTTTCTATCTATACCATATTCGTTCTCTACAATATACCGTTTGTGGAAAGATCATTCTGGTATATACCTTACTAATGCACTAAATATATTTTAATAAAATAAGGTTTTTTTTTGGAACAACTCAAATTGCAGGTTTCTCATCCTTTAATATAATATAATTTAATTTAATGCTTGAATATCCTAGCACCTTACTGAGGAAGCCAGTAGCAGAAACCGGTCTGGGGTTGGGGATATTCTGCAAAGCTTGTTAAGAGCTTATTTGCGAGCTCTATATAGAACATTTGTAATACAAGCTTGTTAAATTAGATCATGTGATATACGACTTTATTTCTTTGTAAATATAAAATCACATGGATAATGAATGCAACTTTTTAAAATTTCTTCCATGGCTGATGTTTATAATCGAATAGAGAAATCAGAGTACATCACATATCACTTAATAGCAGTGGATATCTGTATGGTCACATAATATATTCAGCATCATAATGATTTACAAGCATTATTGAGCCACTTCAGATTAAAGTGTATCCCAAGTATAACCAACTTTCTCCTATCCCTAGCCTCTAGTCTTCACATCACAGCATCCATATCAGATGTAGTCTTTTTCTAGGTCTTTTAATTCTCTTGCTATTTAGTTTATGACTTTAACTTTTCATATGTTATCATCATTTCTCACAATATGTTTAGCCCAACTTCATTTCAGTCTCCTTATTCTTTTAATAATGATAGTGATGTCTGTTTATTGTCAATTTCTTTTTGTTATTCCCAGCATGCATCTCTCCATGCTTCATTGAGTGATTTGAGACCTCTGAACTTCTCTTCTGTTAATTGTCCAAAGAATTGGAAAAATACATCAATTAAAAACTTTCCTTTTTAAATACATAAACATATTTCCTTTTAATATTAAGTTATCCCTACCAAAAACACTCCATCCAAATTTAATTCTATGATAAATTTTAGCCATTTCCCCATCTGTATTAATAATCTGTCTGTGTTTATGGTTGTTAACTTCTTCTAATTCATCATTATGAAATTTTTATTTTCCTCTTTTGACAATGTCCATTGAACATTATTTTAGTTTTTTTTAGCATTTATCTTTAGTCCTACTTATTTATTTTTATCTGATAACCCTAGCTCTGAAGCATTATTTGGAAAAACAACTACATCATCTACAACATCTAAATGACTTAAACAATCTCCATTTACTTTTATTCTCTTCACCTTCTAGTTTAATTCATAAAATACTTATTGTAAAAATGCTACTAAAATTTTGGAGATATAGAATCATCCTAACTTAGACCCTTTTCAAAGTTAATCTTCTTAGTATTATTATATAATATAATCATTGGTGTTGCATTTTGATAAATATCTTTCAAAATATGATACTATTCTGAATCTATATCTTGATGATCCACATTATAGATTAGATGCTTTTCATAATCTACAAACCCAAAACAAAGTGTTGCTTCTTTTTATAATTTTTCTCAATACTTGTTGTGATATAGTATTAAAACCATTTTTAAACCCAGCTTGTTTTTTTGTGGTTGGTTAAAATCCAATTTTCTGTGGATGAGTTGTAATTATCTCTATAAACATTTTGTATATAACTGATAAAAGACTAATAGATCTGAAAATTCTAATATTTTCTTTATCATTTCATAAATATCAATATTACTGTTGCATTCTTTTTTTTTCACGTGTCATAGCATTGGCCGGGAAGCAAACCCGTTAACCCATGACAACTGCTTGTAAGGCAGATGTGCTGACCTCTTGACCACCAACGCTTGACTACTGTTGCATTCTTTCAAACATCTTATACATCACTTTATACATCCTCATTATTTGGACATTTACTATATAATTTTGCCAGCAATTTTTTTTTATTTCTTCACCTATCTGTTTTTAAGATATCTATTATTTCCTGGAGCTTTTCTCTTTTTCTACATTCAATTGCAAGTTTCACTTCTTCATTAAAAATGTTGGAAGTCATAATTGCAAAAATTAATTTTTTACTTCTTATTTTTTATTACTGTATAATTCTTTATAGAAATCTTCCACACACCTCATGATCATCTCTTGTTTTAGTAATAGTTCCATTTTATCTTCTTATTGCAGAAGTAAGTTTCCTACCAATAGGAAGATATTGTTTTACACTTTTGAGACTTTTATTAACTTTTATAAGTTTCCTTATTAATTCACACTTGTAGTTTCATAGTATTTTACAAAACTCTAGATATTCAATTCTTCTTAATAGATTAATTTTATATTTCTTCTTTTATTCATTCGCAGTGTTGTCTCAGTAGAAAACTTATTGGTTAACTGATACTTTTTTGTACCAGATATCTTTGTTGCAGGTAAGAACCATGATTCTGGTATCCCATAGTGAAAGTATGGTCAGCTGAATCTGAAAAGAAAATAATAAAAACCCACTAAAATGATTCACATGATTAGCAATCTTTATGCTTACACAAGCTCTTTATCAGAGACAAAACTCTCCATACAGTGGCGCCACTCAGTGTAAGCCAGAGTAATCAATGGATGCAGGAAGGTTTGTGCATGAAGTCCCTATCTAGTGCCTACTCATCCAATATTCCCAGACTAGTTTCTAGCTTTTTGCATCCATTGATTATTCTGGCTTGCACAGAGTGGTGCTACTGTATGGAGAGTTTTGCCTCTATGTAAAATAATAAAAACTTCTTCAGTTCTCAGTGTACTAGTTAACTGTTTATTGATTTTATTCAATTTTTTCAAAATCTATTAATATTTTAAAATTTGTAAATGCTTATTCAAATTAATTGGAGTCTTTCTAAAGCTTAGGAATATTATCTGTAAATGGGTGTGACAAGAATCTTGGCCTCAGGGTGGCCTTCGAGCATTCCATCATCAGATTTCCAATTGGATGGATGGTTGAAGAGTTGGAGTGTGTAGTAGATTGGAGCCTGTCCATTAAAGTATGAAGATTGTATATATATTAATATATATCAGAGAACTTATAGTATATATGTGTGGGAGATGATAATCTGGACCAACTGATGATTGCTGGTTTAGCATGAAATACGATATATTGGTGATTATTTATCTTTTCAGCATATATGTGCTCGAGTGTATCAGTGTTATTAGATAGAGAGGAGAGTGATGGGTCATCTGAAAGTCTGTGCTCATATACCCTATATTAATAATTTTTTGATTATTTAGTTTTGCATTAATACATACATATATCTTTCTAATTAATAATCACCTTTTGTATCGAATCTATTAAAAAAATTACAATCTTAAAATATATATATTCTGTTAGTCAAAATATAATACAATTCTGCTGTATCTTTATTGGTTGTTTTCATGTCCGTTTTCTCTTAGTATTTTTCTCAGAAAAATACAGTTTATTTTTCAATTAATTTCACAAGTATAGATTCTTTTTATTTCTATCATCATAAACTAAATTCTCTCAAATCATATTGATCTTTCAATTGTTTACAGCCCTAGCTTTAAATTCTCCATGATAATTTTAAAATGTTGTTTTGTCTAATCAAAGGCATTTTGTACATCCATGTAAAAAGTCTCTACTACTTCAAGACAATGAAAATTTGCTAAAGCAATAAATCTGAATTATCTGTATTTGGTATCTTCCATTAAGTGACTGGTATACTATTAATCTATTATTTTTCCACTTTTTATATAAAATAAATTTTATTCTGCTTGTGTTTACAAAATCAGTGCTTTTGTGACAAAGTACATACCGACTTTTTAAATAATTATTTCATCTTTTTTTTCTAATTTCACAAAGTCCAACAATATCAAATTTAATAATAGATATTCCCCCTCCCCTTTTTGTAATCTTCCTTTAGTTGAAAATGATCTACAGATATTTACTTAACGTATTACCTGCTTTATTTATATATTAGACTATTTCCATCATCTAATACAGCGGTTCTCAACCTGTGGATCGCAACTCCTTTGAGAGTCGAACAACCCTTTCACAGAGGTTGACTAACCATAGAAAAATACATATTTTCGATTCATAATAGTAGCAAAATTACAGGTTGGGGGTCACCCAACGTAAGGAACTGTATTAAAGGGTAGAGGCATTAGGAAGGTTGAGAATTACTGGTCTAATATGAGTATTGAATGTCTTTAGACAAATTTAACTTTATTTAAATATTTCAAATACATTAGTAATTATATCTTTTTTGTTTGTTTGTTTGTTTTATGCCACTGTTTAAAATTTATTTATTTTTAATTGATTTACTATTTTGCTCTTCTATATTTAACAGCTCTATTTTGGGGGGATTTTTTTAGACTTATTAATAAAAAATGACCTAATGGTATAATCCTAAGTACCGGCCAAGTAAAAATATTTTTTTAGGTTCCAATTCAGATTGGACTTTTTAGATAACTGGTCTTTAGTCAACCTAGCTAATTGTCAAATAGATATAAGCAAATGTATACCCAGCCAATTGTACAAAAGGATTAAACAAAGAAGGAAAACTATTCAAATTCTTACTATTCAACACATGGAAAACCTGCAGAATTATTTCTTTCACCGTTTATTGGAAAATACTTTATTTTCAAGTGAAATGTTCGCAGGTTGTCTTACCTTTTAAATTTTTATTTATGCAAATGACATATTTACTTTCTTGAACCATATATGATTTTTAGTTTTACTTTTTTTGTGCCAATAGTAATATTTATGACTACATATTATTAAATGTGTAACAAAAATAGATACTTTATTCCCAACTATATATTACTTGCTGAACATGAACATAACAAATTAATTAGAACAATAGGCAAGAATGATTCCAAACTATGGATAAATTTTCCTTATATCCCTAATCTTACACAAAAATTATATGTGCTAATACATATAATGTTAGCTATAAAACCCCTTCTTTCTTAAATAAACTGCTGAATAATGTGAAGAATAGAATATCCCTGGATTAGGTTAATAGCATGCAGTGGCCCCATGTTCAATGCATACATTATAGTAAATCACAGCCTAACATCACTAAGAGAATCACCCCACACAAATATCTTTATAGTAGAGCAAAATAAAGAACTCTCAATATAAATCCATATTTCTTGAGAACAAGCATGAGACGGGTCATGTGTTTGATCTGACCATTGTGAAAGCAGTTTATGTTGAGAGAGATGACAGGAAGTGAAAATTTAAAGAGGTATGGGCAATTGCTAAAGACCCCACTCAATTAATAAAAAAGAAGCAAGCATTCCATTATCAAAAAATGGATTATGTAAATGAGTTCATTTAAATAATACATGAATTTATAAAATTGAGAATTGTTGTGAGTTGCGTAATAGTTGATTGCTAGGAATCTGACAAAGTTGAAAGCATGAACAGAATATATTATATATTGTTGGAAATAAAGTACCCTTTTCTGGTTACATGTTTAATACATAGACATAAGTATTAATTGAAACATATATAATTAATAGTACCACCATATTAATGTTTTGGATGATTTACACCTACCATTTAACTGGATAATGAATGTTTCATAATCAAATTATTGTAGAGGTTCTGTAATTCATTACCCAGCTGATGATAGATGCAGCCAAAACTTCAGTATCATAATATTATTAATTACATATTTTAACATACATATCTATATGTGTGTAAAAAATTGTATATATATGTATATATAAAAGCTTTACAAAGTATCTAAGGTTTAAAATAAGCAATGCTTCCAATTTTTAATTGATCTTAATACATTTTTGGTGCTAAGCATCATACTCAAAGCTATTCTTGTTGAAATATTTGAAAACCAGGCACTCTTCACAAACCTGGAGCCAAATTGTAAGTATAGGGGATTTGAACTCAGATTTTTAAGCACCCACCATCTATCCACACTATCTCATACAACTGATACACATGACCGCATGTGTATCAGTTGTATGAGATAGTGTGGATAGATGGTGGGTGCTTGAAAACCTGAGTTCAAATCCCCTATGCTTGCTATTCTTGTTGAGTAACACCAGTTTTATAACACCTGTTATCATTATGTAAAATTTCCTGATTTGCATAATCCAGTAATTTGATAGTTGGATGCAGTTTTCTTTTTTGTCTGTGATGTTATTGTTGTTTGTGATATACCATATCTCTTTTATTTTTATTTTTCGATCACCTCATTCTATGCAGATTAGTTTAATGCTTTTCAGGGTCAAAATAATGTTCGTATTCTTTTTCGTGATCTAAGAATAAAAACATATGCTATTCATAGATCATGAAAAGGAACTGGACATTGTTTCAACACAGAGGCAAAACTTTCCATACAGTAGTGCCACTCAGAGCAAGCCAGAGTAATCAATGGATGCAGGAAGGTTTGTGCATAAAATCCCTATCTAGTGCCTACTCATACAATATCCTTAGACTAGATTCTAGCTTATGGCTTTTATCAGTGAGGAGCTTTGGATCTGAGAGCACTGCACCTAGATCTTAGGATCTAATGCAACCCTCCAGAAACCACCTTTTACTTTTTAGTTAACTATAAAGCTTTGAGTCCAAAATGAAAACACAATAATATTTTCAATTCAAGCTCATTAGCTTGCATAGTTGTATAGATCTGAACTTAGTACAGCTTTCATACTTTTTGGTGTCTTTGGTTCTTTAATAACCAGACTCACCATAATCCTATTAGGCAGGATTGGTATTAAACTACTAAACATCACATGATTACCATTTTTATGCTTACACAAGATGTTTGCACAGAGTCTAAACTCTCCATACAGTAGTGTCACTCAGTGCAAAGCAGAATAATCAATGAATTCAATGAAGATTTGTGTATAAAATCACTACCTAGTAGATATGCATCCAATATCTCAAGACTAGTTTCTAGCTTGTGGATTTCCTCAGTGAGGAGTCTTGGTTCAAAGAGCACTGCACGTAGATCTTAGGATCTAATGCAACTCTCTCATCCACTTTTTACCTTATTATCTAACTGTAAAGCTTTGAGTCCAAAATAAAAACTCAATAATGTTTTCAATTCAAGCTCATTAGCTTGTATTAGCTAGAAACTAGTCTGGGGATATTGGATGAGTAGGTACTAGATAGGGATTTTAAGCACAAGCCTTCTTGCATCCATTGATTACTCTGGCTTGCATTGAATGGCACTACTGTGTGGAGAGTTTGCCTCTGTGTATACAGCTTGCGTAAGCATAAACAATGGTGACCATGTAATGTTTAGTGGTTTAATAAATTGTTTCAACTCAAAAAGCATTTAACTGATATACATAGAATGAGATGATAGAAAAATAAAAAAGGTGTGGTATAATACGAACAACAATAACATCATTAACAAAAGATTAAACAGTATCCTGCTATCAAATTACTGGAGTATGTAAATCAGAGAGTTTTGCATAATAATAACAGGTATTGTAAATCTGGTTTTAGACTCAACAAAAATAGCTATGATTATGTCAAGCATTGGTTGTCGAGGTCAGTGACAGCTGCTTTACAAGCAGTTGCTCCGGGTTAGCAGGTTCACGCCCCAGCTGATGCTATGACACATGTGAAAAAAATAGCGATGATTATAGTCTCAGTACTAAAAATGCATTAAGTTCACCCACGAATTAGAAACGTTATTTGATTTAAACATTATATACTTCGTAAAGCATATTTGCATATATTATGCACAAATTTCTTACATATAATGTAACCACATTTATAATAAATATTATATATATTGTTGATATATCAATCGCAAATAAAAATATAGACTCAAAATTACATTGTACAAAAAAAAAACTATATTGTCAAAGCTTTTAGGATTATGACATTTTAAGTTCTGAACAAAATAAGTTTTACAAATTTGAATTTTTAAAGCTTGAAACTTGTTAAACTCTTTTTTTAAAAAAAAAGGCAAAATAATGTTCCACAGTGTATAGATCTGGCATTAAAATGTTACAGTTTGACATCATTTTTAGAAAGTAAAGGAATTTCTTTTATTTATGAGAAGGTATACTTTCTGACAAGCTTCATAAATAATCTCCCTTTTCCCCACTTTTCTACTGAGAATACTTTATTACCAAGTGCTCAATCCTTTAGCTTCTACAGCAGTAACCCTTTCCATTAATAAAATTAATGTTTAATAAACATCTAATTGTTTAATCTAAAATTACGTTACAGATATTTATATTATTTATAAAAAATTAAATAACCACTAAATTATTAATAATAAACATCACGCAGACACATACTTTTCCAGATTTGGTGTAAATGTAGCAATATTGTTTAATATATAAGTAATAACAACTGTTTCTTGCATAGTGCTAGTTTATTTAACTCTCAGTCTTACAATCTGGATTCAAATGTCAGTAGGTAAAGCTTAACATTTTTTTTACATTTCAATCAGGCCTAAGATTTTTCTTTCAGCCAATTAGTATTCCAGCTAGTTCACCTATCTATAAAATATTAAACAAAGCAAAACTCTCCATACAGTAGTGCCACCCTGTGCCAACCAGAGTAATCAATGAATGCCAGAAGGCTTGTGCATAAAATCCCTATCTAATGCTACTCATTATCTAATGTCTATTCATTGATTACTCTGGTTGACACAGGGTGGCACTACTGTATGGAGAGTTTTGCTTTGTTTATAAACAATTATGTGCTAGTATAAGAGATTGTGATCATGTGATGCTATAAAATATTAGTCAGTAAATTGATATCTAACTAGTCTTATCTAGAATGTTTTACAGTTTGCAGGCCAGATGAGTTATACTTTCTTTTTCACTTTACGTTAGAGCAGTTTATCCTAAAGTGATTTTTTTAAAGGCTATTTTATTTACCTTTTATCTATATAAAATAATTAAAACGCTATTACATCTAAATCAGTTACAAATATGAATGACAAAAATTAGAACAGAGGCGTTTCTGTTAAATAGTTACATTTTGAATTACAAGTGTCAAATTAACTCAACCCACATCTTTAACACCATCCACTTTAGATAAATATAGTAATGATTATTATTAATCATTTACTAAGCTAGAAAATGTTTTAGCACAGATATAAATTTTAAATCTCATTTAAAGATTAATCTATCTAGTTTTTTTTAATTAAACATGCAAACACATGGAGTTATTTAAATTTCTTTTTCCCACATTAATATCTTTATAAATATATTACCTAACCTCAATATTACCACATATTTTTTTAAATTCATATGAATAAAGATCCAATAAAAGACAAATGCCCCCCCCCATATTTTGTGCTGAATTAGCATTCATCAGTTGGTCCAGGTCACTATTTCATATATATCATATTATATGAAAAATATTTATCTATATTAAAGAATTTCATTTTGAATTAGAAGTTTCTATTAATAAATAAAAAAAATTGCATATCTTTATTATCATAGTAAATTTGATCACCGGGAGAACTTCACATGGCATTATTAATCATTAAAATACTAATACTAAATCCTCTGTTCTAATTTTTGTCCAAACATTTTTAAATATATTAAATTTATTATGTGATAGCAGATGATCTAATAATAATGTGAATGGCTAAAACGTTCGACAGAAGCACCTTAAAATGCTTATGTGACAGCAATCAGATGAAATAATGACTGCATGTGTAACTCTCAATTCAAAAACACAAGCCAGAACATGAGAAAAAGATGGGACCCATCTTCTTCTATACTTAAATGTATATATAAATAAGTCAGACTTAAGCATTCTGAACTAAGAGCATGAAGCTTAAAACATCTTCACATTTAATTCCCTAAATATTATATATAAATAAACAACATGAAATCTTTCGATTTACAACAAAGCAATTTACATCTGATTGGCTATCACATAAGCACTTTAAGGTGCTTCTGTCGATGGTTTTAGCCTTTTACATTATTATTAGATCATCTGCTAATGCTTAATAAATTTAATATATTTACATTTGTTACTATCATTTCATTAGATTTGAAAATTGCTTCATTGTAAATCGAAAGATTTCACATTGTTTATTTATATATAATATTTAGTGAATTAAATGTGATGTTTTAAGCTTCATGCTCTTAGTTTACAATGCTTGAGTCTGACTTATTTATATATAAATTTTAAGTATAGAAGAAGGTGGGTCCCATCTTTTTCTCATGTTCTGGCTTGTGTTCTTGAATTGAGAGTTCCACATGCAGTCATTATTACATCTGAATGACTGTCACATAAGAATTTTAAGGTGCTTCTGTCAAAGGTTTTAGCCAAACATTTTTGTAATTCTTCATGTTAATATACTATTCTGTATGATTTAATGTATTGTGGAGAGGTGGACTGCAGCTCAAAGTCCATCGATAAAAGATCTACCTATGTTACTTTCAGTGCTCAAATTTCTTAACAAATTTGATATATCTGAAGAAGCAAACTAACCTCAAAGGTTGCTGCTGAGTAAAATATGTAGATCCAAAGCTCTTCATTGATGAAAGCCATAAGTTTGAAACTAGTCTGGAATTTTGGATAAGAACCCACAGGTTAGGGATTTATTAAACACTATCTTCTGGCATCTATTACTTACTAAAGCAGTAAGTGACAAAAAGATAAAAAAGTAGTCTACTAAAATAAATGTAAGTATATTATACCATTAATAAGGGTGGAATTCCACCCTTATTGTTAAAAGGAGGTTGCCTTGACAACAGTTTGAAATTGTTGGTTGTTATTGATATTGGAATTGTCTAAGTGTTGACTGGTTTTTAATGATTACTTATAAACACATTTAGCCTTGAGCATTATTACACCTATTATTTAAGAAATATTTTGAGTGCAATTTAAAATTTTTAATTGCAGATTGTAGTGTTATAATTGACTATTTTAATAGTCAGCATTCAGAATAGGTTTTATTTACCTGTTTAAAGAGATTTATTTAAATTCTTCTTTGTATCA
The DNA here is from genome assembly GCA_028023455.1 of Epiperipatus broadwayi. Classification (NCBI taxonomy): domain Eukaryota; kingdom Metazoa; phylum Onychophora; class Udeonychophora; order Euonychophora; family Peripatidae; genus Epiperipatus; species Epiperipatus broadwayi. The sequence goes on from JAQFVV010013169.1 coordinate 17,614, forward strand.
ATAATTTCAATCTCTGTGGTCAAGTTGCAATTATAAGTATATTAGACCATTAATAAAAATGAAATTCCATCCTTATTGCTAAAACTGAAACACAGACTTATTATATACCTGTGTCTATATATGTAATATATAGGGTATATGAGCGTAGACTTTCACACCACCCACCACTCTATTTCATAACACTGATACACTTGAACACATATATGTTGAAAAGATAAATAATCACCAATATACGTATTTCAGGCTAAATCAGCAATCATCAGTTGGTCCAGATGTTAAAAGGAGGTTGTCTTGACAACAGTTTGAAATTATTGATTGTTATTGATATTTGGATTGTCTAAGTGTTAACTGGTTTTTAATGATTAAAATAACTAATTATGTTTATGGGATATAAATTTTCAACTGAATTCTCCATTTGCTTTAATATTCAAAGTATAAGGAAATATTAATAGGGTGCTTAATAAAATTCTAATTAGCCTATTTATATATTTTAGGGTGCTAGCATTTATTTAGCATAATTTTTACATATATATATATAACAAATAGAAACCAATATAACTATGGTGCATTTAAAATGTATTAAATATATATAAATTTTACATAAACTTGATGATGACGATAAAGTAGTGACAACAAATGATTATAAGTCCTTAATTAATCATGATAATAATAACCATTGCAACATTTACATAGTTTTTAGTGAGATCATATGAGTGGACAAAATAAAATAACACATGAATAGGGAGAAAGTCGGTTTTCAGTAGTAATTTATTTACAAATGCAAGAGAAGAAAAAAACTAAAATGGAAAAATAAAATTAATTTCAAAACATTTACAGGAATATTTAAAATTACAGGTTCAGAAAGCCTTAATATAAAAATTTCTGTCTCGTTGTTAATTAACGTTCCCTGGTGTGTTGTGTGTTTGCATGCACGTTTAAGTTGGTATGCTGGGAGAGATGTGTGGGTTATCCAGAAATAACAAATATGGTGAAGTTTGTCTTTTTATAATTTAGTTATTTAGTTTCATTTTAATTTTTATTAAATTAACGTGATGGCAGGAAGAAAAATAATATTTATGAATCTAAAACTAATTACAGACTCCTTCCTGTAACAAATATAAGATTTACCGTTTTTTATAATGTGGTTATTAGTTCCATTTTAACTTTTTATTCGTTTAAAGCAGTCAAAGAAACCAAAAAATCATATTTAAGTTATAAATTATTTTTCTCTTCACTAATAAAATTGTAATTATAAATATGCTACTTTTTTTTTTCGCATTAAATAGTGAAGCTATAATTTTACATTAATTTATAATGGGTTTGCTTTCAAACGCATTTGCATAAATCATAACAATCTTTATTTACAAAGCTATGAGTATGAGATTCGAACATGAAATCTCGAAAGCGCTAAGTAAACACATTATAAATTAGTGTAAAATTATAGCGTCACTATTTAATGCGAAAAAAAAAGTCGCATATTTATAATTACACATTTAAGTTAATGAACCCTTAACCAATACAGATTCTTCTACTCTCATAATATGTACATATGAAAGAGAGACAATGCATAACATTAGCTGAACTCAATAGAAAATATTGGGAATGCCTCATAGCTGTATTATTCCAACCACAGTCTCCCTTTAAATAAAGAAAGCTCAAATCCTTTTCAGGGTGGTGCTAAAATTTGAGCTTTTTTCATTTAAAGGAAATGTGTGGCTGGAATAATATAGCTATGGAGCATTTCAAATTTATATATGACTAAAGGAGGTTGAAAGTCTGGGTTCAAATCCCTCTAATTTCATCTAGCTTAAAAATGTATATATTGTACTTGTATTTAAATATTATATATATAATGACGTCATTCATTCAGACATCGTAAACAGTAATTTAAAGTGAGTGGTCCATCCTCACGCTTTCATTTCCAGTACTTAAGATTTGCCCATATATAAGCATTTGGGTTGGAAAGAATAAGTGGATTTATTTTATTCTTTCATAAATACTATATCTTGTGTTGGGAATGAAAGTATTCATTTATTATTAACACTCGTAAAAAGCGCATGCACTATAGCTTGGAAAGGCTGATCTTTAATGTATTACAATTTATAAGACATAGCGCTATAAAAATAAATGCTTATTTACATAATGAGTAATCATATTTATTTTCAAAGCGCAGATGATTTGAAATTAACTTACGAGAGAGTGCAAGTCTCTCAGTGCTTGCACTCTCTCGTAAGTTAATGAGTAATCATAACTTTTACTGAAATAGCTATTTCCCACTGAGTTATATCATGTCAAAAACCAAGAAAAGACAGAATGATCGCATTCTGTCTTTAAGCTCTATTGTTATATAAGCTAAATTTTTTATTTAGTTTTGAAATGATAGGATGAATTTTATCTATTATTTTAATTTATTAGAAGTGGTTTGAACCCAGACATTCAAGCTTCCTTTAGTCATCCACTCTTTCTTATATAATTAACACACAAGACCACATACATTCAAAAAAATAAGTGATTTCCAATATATGTATTTTGTGCTGAACCAGCACTCATCAGTTAGTCCAGATCATAAATATATAAATTCAACATTCCTTTTCTTTTTAAAACTTGTTTTATTCCAAACTATAATTTTCTTTCTCCTTCCATACAACATTTCAACTACATTCTGTAGTCATTATCAAGTTTCCTCCTTCCCTATCTTTAATTATTTCTTGATAATGACTACAGAATGTAGTTGAAACCTTGTATGGAAGGAGAAAGAAAATTATAGTTTGGAATAAAACAAGTTTTAAAAAGAAAAGGAATGTTGAATTTATATATTTATTATCATGGAGCTATAATTTAAAAAGAAAAAGAAGTGAAAAGTTGTGTATATAATTATATTTAGTCCAGATCATCATCTCCCATATATATATATAATCAGTGTTTGGTTTATATTAAAATAGCAAATATTCAAACATTAATGGAAAGGTTTCAGTTTTCTTCACTCTCCGACTCTTCAGCCATTCATATTATTGAAAATCTGATGATGATCTGGACCAACTGATAAGTGCTGATTCAGCCTGAAATAAGTTTATTGGAGATCATTTATCTTTTTCACATGTATGTAGTGGATGACTAAAGGAAGATTGAAAGACTGGATTCAAATTCCTTCTAATTGCAACTAGCTTAAAATTGTATATAATAAACTTATATTTAGATATTTTAATTTATGTACAGACTAAATAATCTGAAATCACCATTAATATATTCAAGGATGAAGAGCGAGTTTTACTTTCAACAATCTCATAAATATTAAGTGAAGTATTAGTTTAATAAATATTATATATATACAATTGAAATCGAAATAATTACCTTCCACTAGATTATGTGATGTCAAAACCAAGAAAAGATAGAATAATACCATTGTGTCTGTAAACTCAGTTGTTATATAAGCTAAGGTCTTAATGTAGTTTTGAAATGATAAGGGGAATGTTGTCTATTGTTTTAATTTGTGTACAAACTACAAACTTAGTTTATATAACAATAGAACTTAAAGAACTTCCCACAATTCAGTGGGGGTAATTTCCTTTCAATTACTGGTATTTTCAAAAAGTGGTTATGATTGGTTACTGCATGTCAGTACACCTTGGCTGTGGATTTAATTTTATATATAGTGGTGATCCTAATTACTAATTAATTTACATCTTTTTAACTGTTAAAAGTAATAAATTTAAATGCATATGTATTGATACCTTAAAGAAGTAAAACTAAAATTGTATGAATTCATCTTTATGCATATTATTTACATATGGTTGATTTATTAGTTGTTGAAGCAAAGCCTTTAATATTAATTTCCTTAGGAATTCTCATTTTTAATATATGTGGTGTTTGATTGTTGCATGTAATCATGCCTATATGACTAGCAGGAGTTTGAACTAAACACATATATTATTACTGATAATAATAGTTGTAGCTGTAATGAATAATACAGTAAATAATTGCATATATCTACTTTTAGATTCTGCATTTAGATTAAATGAAAAAGAAGCCAACATTCCAAACATTCCAGTCCAGCCAATAACGTACAGAGATGCGATGGAAATAATGAGGTATAAATTAATCTTTTATTTTTTGAAATATTATAAAATTATTTATAATGTTTTTTTCAATCATTACGGAATCATCCTATACACCTATGCTGTATGGATTAAACCACTTGGGAACATTCTCCTTTTTAAATACAAGGATAAAGTCTTTTGAAAAGATTAATCCACCTTAACATCTAATACTGATGTGTAGTAAATTGTAAAAATTTTGCAAACGTCAAAAAATGATTAATTCAGATTTTCATACTCTCATTTCTAAACACTTAAGATTTGCCTATACATATACATTTAAGTAAAAAAGATAACATGGATTGGTTTTATCTTTTCAAAAGACTTTATCATGTGTTTAGAAAGGAGAGTATTCTTTAAGTGTTTAAATCTATGTGGTGCGTGTATACAGGGGTGAATTCTTAATGACTGTTACAAATTAAAACACAGCACTAGCTAACTAACTCATACAAATGTTTGCTTCATAAATTTTTAATTTAACCATATGATAATCATCAAGCATTGGTGGTCAAGAGGTCAGTGAGAGTAGCTTTACAAGCAGTTGTCCTGGGTTAGCAGGTTCGCTTTCTGGCTGATGCTATGACACATGAGAAAAGAAAAAAACTGTATAATAATCAAACATTTTTACTTTTGATTACTTTGTTTGTCACATGCTTTTCAACTATTATCAAACCACTGCTCCATTTCAGGATGAAAGTCTCTTCAAGTTCAATTCACTTTCTCTGGCCATATGTTTTGTTTTCTACATCAAACCAACAATATTTTGCATTTCCTTCATTCATCTCTTGTACCTCTTTTTAGATCTTTTACAGCTCTGAATCTATTTTAGGATTTTACCTATTATCATCTCATTTAGCAATATCATCAGCCCAACTACATTTAAGTTTCTTAATTCTTTCAATGATGACAGTGTCACCTATTTATTTTTGTTCAAACTGTTCATTTTTTACCTCTCCTTATTACTCCCATTATATGTCTCTTTATATTTCATTGAGTAGTCTCAAGTTTCTGAATTACCTTTCTATTAAGTGCCAAAAATATATCAGAATTCATAAAGTACATCTATTAAAAATCTTTATTTTTAAATACATAGGCATATTTCCTTTTAATGGATCTGAGACTTAGACACTTAATAGAAGAGCAATACTGAGACTTCAGACCACTCAAACAAGTATGGAGAGATGCATGTTGGGAGTAACAAGAAGAGATCGAAAATGCAATATATGGGTAAGAGAACAAACAGGTGTACTAACTTCATTGAAAAAATTTAAAGACTGAAGTGGAGTTAGGCTGGACATATTTCTAGAAGAGATGATAATAGATTGACAATTGAAATCTTAAACTGGATTCCAAGAGATTGTAAAAGACCCAGAAAGAGACTACATGTGAGATGGATAGTTGAAATAACAAAGTATGCAGGGTGATGTGGAGAAGAGAAGCTAAAGATCAGAGAAGATGGATTAAACTTGAAGAGACCTTCATCCTGTGGTGGATTGATAATGGTTGATGATGATGATGATTTCTTTTTAATATTACATTATTTTACCAAAAACACACCATGTAGATTTAATTCTATAATTAAATTTACCCATTATGTTTTATTTATATTAATAATCTGAACAAAATATTTGTTGTTAACTATTTTTAATTCAATTAAAACAAGCAAAACTTTCCATACAGTAGTGCCACTCAGCGCAAGCCAGAGTAATCAATGGATGCCAGAAGGCTTGTGCATAAAATCCCTATCTAGTGCCTACTCATCCAATATCATGTGATATTTCTAATTCATCATTCCTGAAACTATGAACCATTTTGTTTAAAAAAAACAACTATGGAGCATTTTGCCAACAACTATATCGGAATGAAAATGAATCCTATCCTTCTATCAAATACCATTCCATTTACAAGTTGATTTTTGGCATCATAGTTTAATTATATTACTTAGCATTCCTGAATAAATTATTTGCAGTTTTTCTGTTACATCTATGTCTTAAAAGTAGTGAGAATAGAAGAATTTGCTAATTAATTCAAAACAATAGCATTTCATAATTATTGATTCCTTCTAGATGTGGTCCACTGTGCTAAAACTACTTTTAAATCCAGCTTGTTCTTTTGATTAATGTGAATAGAAAATTTGATCTAAATAAATTAAAACTATCTTGGTAAAGATTTTGCAAAAAACTGATTGGAGGTCTGATAGATCTGCGACATTTAATTTTTTCTTTAACATCTGTTTTAAATATCAATTGTTACTTCTGCATCCTCCAGAATATTTGTTACTTCATTATTACTTGAACATTATGTCGTTTTGACAATAATTTTTCTACTTTTGCTTCTTTTTTTAAGATATAAATATTGATTCCATCACTTCCTGAAGCTTTTCCCTTCTATAAGAGTTAATTGTGTGCCTCATTTTTTCATTTAAAATGCTTGATAATTCAGAAGATATAGTAATAATAGATTTTTTTTGTTTTTTCTTTCTCTTTTTCTTCCTCTTCTCCTTCTTCCTCTTCTTCTTTCTCCTCTTCTTTTTCCTCTTCTTATTATTAGTAGTAATAGTACTATTATTATTATTATTATTATTATTATTATTATTATTATTATTATTATTATTATTATTATTATTATTATTATTATTATTATTATTATTATTATTATTATTATTATTATTATTATTATTATTATTATTATTATTATTATTTTATTTTTTCATTTTATTATTGAAATAACTTTTTTTTCAATACTAAGCTATTGTTTTATAATTTTAAAACATTTATTTTTTTCTGTGGCTTTCCTTGACAATTCAGTTATATTTGGCTGTATCATTATGAATTTTTTTTTGTTTTGAAAAATTTCACACAATTCCAGATATTCAATTCTTTTGAATCACTTTTAAATAGTTTCATATTTGTTTTTTTTTTTTACACATTATCTTAACTCAGTTGAAATACCAGTTATTTTTGTTGTGTTCTTAGTAAGTTCTTTCTGTCTTCAAAGTCTATCACTATTTTAAAATGATTAGTAGTTTCTGATATAAATTCAAGGGTGTGTTTCTAAAGATTATAAAAATATCATCTGCTGATTAATACTATCTTTTTTAATAGCTTGTCTCTCTAGTTTTGCATTAATTAACATATATGTTGTATCTTGCAAATGAGAATCATTTCCTTTGTGGAATTTATTAAGAACATTATAATCTTGAAATACATTGTTTTAATCAGAATATAATTCAATTTTTTGTGCCTTCATTTGAATGTTTCCATATTTACTTCCGCTATATTTTGCACAAAGAAAGAATTCATAACATTCGGAAGTTTCTGTAAATCTGTGAACTCCACAAATCTAAGGGTCTCTCGTTTTGGGGGCCTCCATAACTGAATTATTCACAGTACTTTAATCTTTTATTCGTTTTTCAATTTTAGCTTCAATGTCTCTACGAAATGTTTGGTCTGGTCAAAAGTATTTTGTACATCTATCTAAAAATCTTCCATTAATCTGAGTAATTAATCTTGACAATATTGTTTTTCCACCTTTTAGTTTTAATGAATCCTGTTCCAGTTGTGCGTCTAATATTTATGTCTTTATAATAAATTGGATGTCTACTTTTCAAAATAATTTTCTCTACGTCTTTGTTTTTAACTTCACTAAGTCTAACAATGACCAATTAATATTAGACTCTTCCAATTCATATAATCTTTCTTTATTTGAAAATTATCTGCATTTTCAGGTATCTAAATAAAACGTCATCTTTCAATTGCAGCCCATGTCCTAATCAACGGATTATTCACAGCCTCTGTCTTACCCATCGACCTTTATTTTGATGAAAGTCATTCTTCCAAATGACAAACATTATAAAAGTTTATATATTAATGCCAATGACAAAATAAATGTATACAGAAAAAAGAAGCAAATATTCAAGAATATCTGAATTCAAACTCATCCCTCACCCCTGAAATAACCGATTACAGAGATATTTTCTGATATTTTTTTGAAGATTGCTCTCAAGCAAAAAATAGTTGGAGATTTTTTTTATGTGTCAAATGCATTGACCGGGAAGCGAGGCCAGGCCAACTGCTTGGAAGGCAGCTATACTAACCACTAGGCCACTATCGCTTGACTAGTTGGAGATTTAGTTAAGCATTTATATTCTTATGATTTAGTTAAGCATTAATATTCTTAAGATGTAAATCTATAATTTTATTTATCTGCATATAGATTTATTAATATTAAAATTTTCTATCATTGACTGCTTGCATACAAACAAATGATACTTTATAATTCATTTCCAATTTTTTTAAACAACCAACTTTTATATAAATGCTTCTATTTAACTTGTAAAGTGTGTTTGTTGTTTGTTTATTTGGGTCAAATCTTATAACTGATTTTTACCATAATTCATTCAAACAGATTTTCTTTAAAGTGTTGATGAGAATGCAATATTTCAGGATTGTCCAGTTTAACAGTGCTAATTAGCCAAATTTCAAATCATGACAATATTGGTTAAATAAGTCTTCAGTGATTCTCAATCATCATCATCCACTGCAGGATGAAGCTCTTTCCAAGTTCTATTCATTTTCTTCAATGTCTAACCTCTCTTTACCACATCACAGCAGCACACTTCTTTATTTCATCCATCTCACATGTGGTCTCCTTCTAGGTCTTTGACAATCTCTTGTAATCCTGTTTAAGATTTTAGTTGTCCATTTATTATCATCTCTAGCAATATGTCCAGCCCAACTCTCAGTCTCTTAGTTCTTTTAATGATATCAGTAACACCTATTTGTTCTCTCATCCATATATTTCATTTATCTCTTCTTGTTACTCCTAACATACATCTGTCCATACTTCTTTGAGAGATTTGAAGACTCTATATTACTTTTCTGTTGTGTCCAAGTCTCATATTTGTAAATAAAAACTAGTAACAAAAATTAATTAAAAACCTTTCTCTTCAAGCACATAGACATATTTCTTATTATTATTTTTACCAAAAGCACTCCAACCAAGTTTAATTCTATGATTAATTCCATCCATTATGTTTCGATCTGTAGTAATAATCTGACTAAGATATTTGTAATTGTTAATTTCTCTTAACATATCATTATTAATCTTTATTTCATTTTTTTGAAAAAATTCATTCAACATTGCTTTAGTCTTTTTAACATTTATCTTTAGTCCTACTTTCCTACTTTCATCTGATAACTCCAGAAACATTTCCTGCAGCTCTAAAGCATTATTTGCAAAAGCAACAACACATCTGCAAAATCTAAAGGACTTAAATAATATTTTTTTTATTCCCGTAACTTCCCATTTTAATCCACAAAATATTTTTGCAAAACTGCTGTAAAAAGTTTTGGAGATATGGAATAATCCTGTCTTACATCCTTCTCAGGGTCAATTTTTTTAGTATCATTATGTAATCTAATTGTTGCTGGACTATCATATTCTGAAGAATTAAAAACCAAAAAATGTTTTCTTCTTCAACAACAATTTGATTGTTATATTTAACAACTTAAAATAAAATTATGACATAATAAATTAATTAATTGAAATACTAACCCAAAAATTATTTTTGTAAAAATACACTTTTATTGAAGTTCAATGAAAGAGAAATCTTAATTTCTTCTGATTAACTAAAACTTGTCTTTTAAAAAAAAGTGATACCATTTTAAACATAAAATCTTATATTATATAATGAGCATGCTAACAACTCTTAATAAGCTTTTCTGAATATCCCTATCCTCAGACCAGTTTCTAGCTGCAGCTGTCATCAGTGAGATGCTAGGATATTCAGGTATTAGATTTAAAAACACTAGATCAAGCCCCAGCATATATCTAATAGTTAACTATTAAGTAAAAAATCTGAAATTTTCAGATATCCATATGTCTTCAAAACCAGCTATCTAACTTAAATAGCCATATGGGACTGAACTAAGTTCAGATAAATCATATATTAATAGCTTTAGCAATATAAATTCACAAAGCCTCAAGAGTAAAGCAATACTTGCAAGGAAATCAAGTCATACATCACATGACTTATTTTAATAAGCTGGTACTACAAATGTTATATAATGAGTGTGCTAATAGTTCTTAACTATTAGATAAATGCTGAGGCTTGACCTGGTATTTTTAAATCTAATGCCTGAATATCCTAGTGCCTCACTAATGATAGCCGCAGCTAGAAACCGGTCTGATGATAAGGATATTCAGAAAAGCTTGTTAAGAGCTATTGGCACACTCATATAACATTTGTAGTACAAGCTTATTCAATTAAGTCATGTGATGTGTGACTTTATTTCCTTTCAACATAAAATTTTATAAATGATTTTTAATGCCCATGAATTTTGTCACTAATTCTCTAAAAACAGTAATATTATTTAGAATCTCAATTTTTAAATTAAAATATGAATATTTATGAAAAATCAATTGCAAAACATTCAAATGCTAAAAAATAAGTATTAATATACCTATAAAATATTTTATAAAAAATACTTTTATTTAATTTTTTTTTTCATATGTCAAATGCATTGACTAGGATGTGAACCCAGGTCAGCTGCTTGGAAGGCAGCTATGCTAACCACTAGACCACCAACACTTGACTACTTTTATTTAATTTGGGAAGTAATGCATTAAAAACTAAAAAAAAATTTTTCTTCAACAACTTTGATTATATTACCAAATTCACAACTTTATTTTGCTGTAATATCTTATATAAATGCAATTTATCCACTGAACTTTAAACACTTTTTAACAAAAAAATTTTATCGTAATATATATGCGTACACAATCTTATATTTCAACTGTCCTGCAGTCTTCTTCAGAGCTATGATATAATGAACAAAATAAAATAAAATACATAACTATATAAATAATACCATAAAAAATGTAAACAATAAATAAATAAAAAACATAACAAAACATACTAAAACTGAAATAAACAGATCAAACCCAAATAAAAAATTCAATTAATATAAAATAAAATATACAATATAAATATAAAATAAATATAAATTATACATGTGTATTCTTGGTTGTGTATATACATACTCATGAACAACTATTAATTTAAATATATTATTCATTTTTATTATTTTAAAAATCTCCTAATTATTTCTACTTCTTATAAACTTAAACTTTACTTTTATTAACTCCACCTTAATAAAATACTTAATAATTTTATTTTTATATAATTCTAAAGTTTAAGTTTATAAGGAATGAAAGTAATTAGGAGATTATTAAAATAATAAAAATGAATAATATATTTAAATTAATAGTTGTTCATGAGTATGTATATATAGTCAGGAATACACACGTATAATTTATATTTATTTTATATTTATATTATATATTTTATTTTATATTAACCGGATTATTTATTTGGGTTTGAATATATTTATTTCAGTTTTATTATGTTTTGTTATATTTTTTATTGTTTACATTTCTATGGTATTATTTATATAGTTATGTATTGGATTTTGTTCATTTATATCATAACTCTGAAGAAGACTGCAGGACAGTTGAAACATAAGATTGTGTATGCATATATGTAAAATAAAAGGTTTTTGCTAAAAAGTGTTTAAAGTACAGTGGGTAAATTGAACTTTGGTTATTATATGTAGCAATTTGAAATAAAGATGGGACATCCATAAATTAATCAATTCAAACGCTAACCAAAAAATTTTGGTTTTTAATGTTTTACTCATCAAATTAAATAAAAATATTTTTTTTATAAGTTTTTAATTAGTTTATCGATTTTTGTTGTGTTTGTTAACATCATGACATTCTAGTGCATTTGGTTTAATTTTTTTTTCTTTATCTTATTTACTTTTAACTTTGAGCTTTTATAGTCAGTATAAATAAATTACCAACGATTTTTAATAAATCACCACATTAATCAATCATTAATCTGTCTACTAGTTGTTTTTATTTTATTTTTCTCTATTAATCATTCTAACCACAAAAGCATTCTAACTATTTATTTTAAACAGAAATAAAATAAAAATATATAGTCTCATAAATTTAAAATATTTTGTCACATAAATTTAAAATATTTTTATTGTGTACATTTTTCCATCAAATATTTTTTTACATAATGTCAAAAGCGCACAATTCTTGTCAATACTATAAAATATAAATTTTGCAAAATATGTTACTCTTCTTAAAAATAATTTTTATTTTACCTTTCAATAAAAGTAAATATTTATTTAATGATTTTAAACCAATAACTGAATAACCAAAAGATTTGATTTAGAATTTGCATTTTAAATTTAATACAATGTTCAAAAACTTTTTCTATTCTATATATATATATATTTTTGTTAATACTTTTTTTTTAGTTTTTCTTTTTCTTTCTTTTTTTACTCTTTCTTTCTAACTTTCTTGTTTTTTATTTCTCCTAATTTTTCTTTTCGTTTTCATTTTTTTTTGTTTTATTTCACCAACTCATTATTAATATAAAAAACTGAAAAAATATTATAATCTTAATCAAGATTTAAAGTTGCCTTTATATTATTAACAAGGCAAAAATCTCCATACAGTAGTGCCACCCTGTTCCAACTAGAGTAATCAATGGATGCCAGAAGGCTTGGGAATAAAATCCCTATCTAGTGCCTGCTTATCCAATATCCCCAGACTAGTTTCTGGCTTGTGGCCTTTGTCAGTGAGGAGCTTTTGATCTGAGAGCACTGCATCTAGATCTTAGGCTCTAATGCAAAACTATGAGAATGAAATTGAAAATGCAATAATATTTTCAATCTAAGCTCAATAGCTTATATAGTCATATGGGTCTGAACTCAGTTCAGCACCCATACATTTTGGTGTCTTTGGCTTTTTAATAACCATAGCCACCGCTATCCTATTAGGCAGGATTGGAACTAGATAGGGATTTTATGCACAAGACTTTTGGCATCCATTGATTACTCTGGTTGGCACAGGGTGGCACTACTGTATGGAGAGTTTTGCCTTGTTTAATAACAATTATGTGCTAGTACAAGAGCTGGTGATCACATGTTGCCTTTATATTTAAAAAAAAAATTTTTTTTATATAAACAATTATAAATAAGTGCTGAATGTATATGTTGAACTTTATATCTCAGGAATAGTATAACAATCTCTTTCTCAATAAATGCTTGAAAATAATCCTTCATGCATTTATCTAAAATTAGTGGTGTCAAAGATGTGAGTGCAAAAAGTTTAACATTTATAGGTCAAATTGTGACAATTTTTTAATAAATGGTAAAGTTTATGTATAAAACATTGTCACCTGGGGCAACTGAAACATTCTGGTTTAATTAGGTTTTCAGATCTCTGTATGTGTATACTTTAAGAATGTGTGGTGAAAGATATAAGATCAGTGGTGAAATCTGATGGTGATCATCATATTCACCAAATTTTACTGATTAAAAAAATAATTTACCTTTATATCAGATATCACTTTCTGAATATCTTCACTCTTGTTAAAGTGTGTAGTATCTAAGTCAATATGGGCACAAAATAATGGGATTTTTTAATAATATAACCCTGTTTTCTTGAGAAATGGCTGATAAAACATGGATATACTTTTAAGACAGTTATGAAAGAATTATTAATAATAAAATGACTTTGTTGCAAGAAATCTGAGCACCAGAATCATTACAAAAATCTTTTTCTCCAGAATCTGATGCAGAATATACAAATATATATATATAAACAAAACAAGTTATAAATTTTGTAACTTGCTCCTAGCTTGCATTTTATGATCACTAGATGGGGCTTTACCAATAGCTCCTAAACAAGCTTTTGTTTACACAAACACTGAAAGAGACAGAATTTAATCTCTTTTGTTATCTTCAACCACCAGACCATGGTTTTGAGCTAGTTGGCTCACCTCAGTGATGGGCAGGAGAACAGAAACTAGATCTAGTTTCTGTTCTCCTACCCATCACTGAGGTGAGTAAACTAGCTCGAAACCATGGTCTCCTACCCAACATTGAGGTGAGCCAACTCACTCGAAACCATGGTCTGATGGTTGGAGATAATGAAAGAGATATTGAATTCTGTCTCTCTCAGCATTTATGTAAACAAAAGCTTGTTTAGGAGCTCTTGGTAAAGCTCCATCTAGTGATCATATATATATATATATCATATTATTATTACTATTTGTGAGATATTCCGTGTAGTGAAAAAGCTAAATGCTGATGTTTCAGTACAATATCAAGTGCCTTCCTCAGAGCATCCACTTTCTCAAATCACTCTGAGAAATATACTTGACATTGTACTGAAATGTCAGCATTTAGCTTTTTCACTACACGGAATATCCCGCAAATAGTAATAATAATATGGCATCTTTTAGCCATGAAAATATTAGAATTAATATATATATATATATATCAGGGATGAAGCATTCATGTATTGCATCTTTTAGCCATGAAAATATTAGAATTAATATATATATATATATCAGGGATGAAGCATTCATGTATTGAATGGAATGAGTGCTTCCATAGAAAAATTTTCTAAAACTTTCTAAAGATTTAATTAAAATTCAATTTAAAAAATTCACCAAAATATATACATATTCAACCTCACAAAATCGATCCAACAAGTTGCACATACAATAGTGTAAGAACAATACATGCATTTAGTGTATATAAGCTATTTTGCAAAATGTAAAAAAAAATCTCGACTATTTTGCTAAACATAAAAAAAGAAGAATGAACTATTCAATTTTGTATGGAATTTCTATTGACTTTCAACTTTTTTACCAACAGTTGAATTGTTTTTATATATAGTCAGGAATGAATTTGACCATAAGACATTCGTACAATGCTAAAATCTAATTTACAATTCAAACTTAAGGATGTTAAAAGCACTTGCAAGATAAAAATATATTTTTAATGTATTATTTATATTTAAACTAATCATAATCTGATTAACATAAAAAAGAAGAATTCAAACTTATTATTTTTTGAATGGAATTTCTGTTGACTTTCAATTTTTTACCAACAGTTGAATTGTTTTTATATACAGCAAAAATGAGTTTGACCAGTGCATTATATGTTGATTATAAGAAGTTCACACAATGCTAATATCTAATTTACACTTAAAACTTAAGAATGTTAAAAACATTTGGTAGATAACAATATATTGATAATGTATTATGTATATAATGGTCAGATTTGTACATTCACATAACAAAATCCAGAGTCCAATGCACTAAAACTGATTGAAAGGGGTGGTAAGATCCTGAGTCTGAACCAAGCTCCAACTCATTCAGCAGCACTCTACGATTTAACACCTTATGAGTGACATTTCTGAGGTTACACACTGGCCTTAATTTTAATTGCAAGCCAGATTCAAACAGAGAGAAACATGAGAGCCTATGGTTAACCACACATGCATTGCATAAAATTGGACTAAACATCTATTAATGGCTGAAGTAATATAATATTGACATTTTGCATAATAATATCTGGTAATATAATTAATAAGTAAGTGGATTGGATTGGGATATGATAAAAGAATAATGAAGACAGAATAAATTTATATATATTTATTAAAATTATTAGTAATGAAAAACAAAATAAATTAAATTATACTATTTAGGGATCACATTGAAATCAAATAGAAGCTTTCATGCATTATATCATGGAATATAATCAGTCTAGGGTAATACATTGTTCAGACTCATTTAAATGTATTAGCTGACTCATGCTCAGTGAATAATCTATGCATATAAGAATTTAATATGCCAACATAATATTCATTTAATATCATAGTTTTCCAAGTGATAAATAACAATGCTAGCCAGAAACAATTTAATTACTACAGTGATAATATTGCAACTGTTTACTAAGTTTCTTTAATATTCGAGCCTAATAATATAGCTAAATAATTATGCAAATCATCATCCATCAAACTAAAGGTTATCTTAGTTTCGGATAAATCCTGAATAATATATATTATGGAGAGAACTAGTCGAACTACCTTACATATATTCACTATAAGCACTTAAAAGCTATAAAGAGAAAGTGGTTACTTAAATATATTAATACTCTCATTTAATAGATTTAATAAAAATGGAGGGAAAGCATATTTAAGAGGATCAGAATTAATGAAAATAACTAAATATGCCTTATTAATATCTCCCTGGCCAGGATTCTATTATTAATTAAGTAAAACTATGCTTAAAATCATAATTTATCAGTATTGCAAAGCAAACCATAACAGTTATATTTGAAATCGAATTCAGAGTTGATTTAAATTACTGCAACGATCGCAAGGTGATCAGATATTAATTAATGAATTTTAATTTCAAAACAGCAATTCGGATGTAATATATCTAAGCTGTATAAATTGAAGATAGAAATATTATCTTCAGGATAAAATTATTAAAATATATCCACTTGCTGGTTCAAAATATATTTGGCATATCATCACTTATCTACATGAAATATTAAGAACTTAAAAAAAGAGCATAGATTTCACCACAAATACAGAGTAAAACAGAATTTAATTAACAAAATAATTATTAAGTTTATCTCTTTAATAGGCTTGAGATAATAGATCTTACAGAGCTATTTTACAGTAAACCAAGCAACTATTTTTATTATTGCTTTAAACTGGGTGTTTATTAATTTACTATAGCTATAGTTTTGAAAATTAATAATTAACCTTCATCTGAGAACTCTTGCAGTAGTTGTGAAGGTCACTACCTAATTCCTGGGCAGCAGCCAGTTTCTTGGCATTGTTCTCTGGATAGGCAGCAGCTCTCTACTTGATGTACTATTGCAGTAGGTTTCTATCAGGAAGGTTATCCATCACTATGTTTGCTTGTACTATGGCACATAGAATGGAGATGAAGATCACCATTCATCAAGCATGAAGAACAGCCCAATCTGCCTAACTACTCAGCAATCCTAAAATTCCAACAGACATGGATTCAGCTTGCAGACCTTTTTAAAATTTGACTGAGTATATATGTTGCAAAAAACTGAACCTATTTACACCTGCTCATGATGAAATTACATTTTTAATAAACAAAATTTTCCCAGAAAGTTAGCAATTAGCACCTTTAAAATTTGATATTTTTAGACACCAAAATAACTTTTAGCTTTTGTTTTAATCCACAAACAGGCTGTTTTCTTATATTTGGCCAATTACTTTTCCACAAGATTTTAGCAATTGACATGGTTGGCTAAATCTTGTTTACAACTTAAAATATATTTCGACAAACATTTATTGTCTTTAATAAAATTTTGATTTCATTATCCCGCCATACTGAATACAGGTGTGGCATTATATATTTTTACAGATTTTCAAAATAATTTTAAAAATAGCAAACGACCAAATAACAAGACACTATATATATATATGACATATGCAGAATATACCTATACATGTGTGATCTAAGCAAAATAAAGTATAAAATTGATTTATAATTTAAACTAAATTGCATTTTAAATTATACACGAGCTTTTAAATATGTAAAAATTGTTGTGGCAAGTAAAATAAAAACATTATTAAAAAAAGATGTTGTATGTTTCCGTTCCTTAAAAAATCACACTTTATCACATATATATATATGATAAACAAAACAAGTTATAAATTTCATAACTTGCTATAGCTTGCATTTTATGATCACTAGATGGAGTTTACCAATAGCCCACTATCAAGCTTGTTTACATAAACGCTGAGAGAGATAGAATTCAATATTTCTTTTAAATTGTCTCCAACCTTTAAACCATGGTTTTGAGCTAATTGAAAGAGATATTGAATTCTATCTCTCTCAGCGTTTATGTAAATAAGGTTGATAGTGGGCTATTGGTAAAGCTCCATCTAGTGATCATATATATGAAGCATACAAAACAAATAAATTGTTCACTTATACCACTGAAACTTATTTTATAGTATTAATTATTTTGTCCATAAAGTATAATTGTTTTAATAATTTTAGTTTAAAAGCACTAAATCTCATTTGATCACAATTCCTTATGCTTACACAAACTGTTATAACAGAGGGAAAACTCTCTATACAGTAGTGCTAACCAGTGTAAGCCAGAATAATCAATGGATGCAAAAGGTTTGTCCACAAATTCCCTATAGGTTGCATTGAATCCTAAGATCTTGATGCAGAACTCTCAGATACAAAGCCCCTCATTGGTAAAGACACAAGCTAGAAATTAGTCTAGGTGTATTCAGTGAGTCGGTACTAGATAGGGATTTTTTGCACAAACCTTCTTGCATCCAATGATTATTCTGGCTTGCACGACTGTGTGGAGAGTTTTTCTCCTGTTATTTTTTCCTGATTTAATTTTTTTCCAGAATGTCTAACAAATTTACTAAAAAGCTTTCTTAACTTTGAAAGATGTTTACATTAAGGGTGGTAATAAATTTTACAAGTAATTATAACAAAATGCAGAAGTCCTTTCGGTTATTTTCATAATCATTTTTAATTGGGAATATTTAAATTAAAAGTTATCAGAAGTAAACAACATAATATTATATTTTAAGATTCATAAATTTTAATGTCCCTGATATGTCTGTTCTTACCCCTTTGTTAATTAAAATTTTCTTATTTTTATTTATTAAAATCATTATTGTTCATATGTTTTGATATGTTTATATAACCGTTGATGCTCCTTTAACCATTTTTTATGATAGGTCTCAATTCACTGCATCGGAAGCTTTTGCATTATGATAAATAGAAATAAGTTTTTAATTATTAGACTGTGAATTAAATTCATGAATCTTGGGATATAACATGATGACGTTTCCTTCTGTAAAATTGAAATTTAAATGGTTTCCATACATATATTTTGTAGCAGTCAAAAATGTACAGCTAACATGAAAACTGCCCAAGTGTAACCTGCATGCAACTCCACATTCTTATGTCACATGATCAAAAACTTTTCCTGTTATATCCTGCTAAACTCAATTAGATGCAAGAGACTCATATTTTAATTATTATTATTGATTCCAACAAATGACAAACGCTAGAATAATGAGAAATTAAGATTTATTTACTTGTATACGTATTTAATCACCACATAAATAATAATAATATAATTGACTAAATCCTTTGGGCACAAATGGTTTATTGGTATTTATTCTAGGGTTTGAATTCATTATAATAACACTTAAAGATCTATTGTCATACAATCTTATTTAACTTAATCAATTGATTTAACTTCCCTAGCCAGTTTAATGCAAATTCCATTGAACTCTGTATTTATTGTCTTATTATGCCCAGATAATATATAGTCCTATGCATCTTAATAGTCACCAGAAAGATGTAGACTTGATGCACAGATTAATGGTAATTACTAATATCTATTAATATAATCCAGTTTAAAGCTTTATTAATCTTACAAGCTTTAGAATACACTAAAAATCATATTATACTATTAGAAAGACTAAACTAACATAAATCCTTTCACGCAGTAGTGCTGGAAATATTACTACTAAGTGACTCGAATAAGGGAAGAAAAATGTCATGTGAACCAGATGCTCTTTAATGTCTGTTTTAATAATAAACAAATATCACCAAATGCTCAGGTAGGAATCATGCATCAATCTGGTGTTGGTCACTTAAACTTATGATCTAACTGGTAGGAATGGATGTCTACCTGGTAAATAATAATAATAATATAATAAGTGTAAGTGGCAGGAAAAAGCATCTGCTTTACCCTTATTTATGAACCACCACTGAATATACATAAAACATAGGATGTGTGGTAAAAATGAGCATCTACTGAATAAATATTGCTCAAAACAAATTCCCAAGTACAAGCAGCAGGAAAACACATCCGCTTCACACTTGTTTCTGGCAATAAAATTATATATTTACAAAACAGTCAGAAATAATAGCACATTAGCTTAAAGAAAATTTAATACACCCAAATATTCTTTCTCATACCTGCCTATCCCAAACCTGTGAGGGTATTTTGCTTAAAACTATAAACTTTTATAACTATGGAAAACAATCTTTCATAATTTACTTAATCTATCTGTGCAGCCTTTTACTTCACCCAAAGGCCATTAATCTGCATTTTTACATTAGTGGTGAAATTGGTTTTCCAACTCTTAATACATTGCAGACTAGTGGAAATGATTATTATTAACTCTTGTTTAAAATAATTAACTACAATAATATTAAAGAAGCCTTTAGAGAATGTTTACAATGATTGACTATTTGCTTTGTTATAAATATTTTTTTAATGTGATGTCATTTGGACTGTGGCTTATCTAATAAAATTAAGGAATTCAACATTCTAATTTCTAAACCTATATATATATATATATATATATGTGTGTGTGTGTGTGTGTGTGTGTGTATATATATATATATGTGTGTATATATATATGTAGAATAAATTATAACAATCTATACAAAACTTTGGAAACATATGTCTAGGAAATTAAATATCTAATGTTAGTAAAATAATGTCAATTTGTACATAATTAAAGTTCATACAAATTACTCTTTTCATCATTAATAATTCATGTTCTGAGTTTAGATATCTGTAGACTTTTTGTGGAACAGTAAGTATAAAATAGCTATGTCTGGTCTTCTGCAAAGCTTCTCTGAGATTGCTCTTGGCAACTGCAATGGTATTCATTAATACACACTATTTTACTCAATGGGAAACATCTGATGGTATTTCTTTCACTGAATGATGGCTTGTCTCATCCCTAAAGCTATAGACACTTTTGGGGTTAGGTGGTATACAGTTCACATGTAATTTGATCACAACACTCTCTGGGATCATTTTACATCATTGTATGGTTTTTCTCACCAACTCATGGTAGAAGTATGCTTGCAATCTACTATATTGGACAGAGTGGAGCAGACCGGGAACTTTTTTACTCTGTCATCATATTTTGACACTGCTTTTGACAGTCAAGAAAGAATGAATTAATGAATAGTAATAAAGAATCAAGGCATAATAAATTGATCTTCTGAGAGACTCATATTTATAGTTCAAAGAGACAATATAGAAATAAAACAAACAAACTCCTTTTTAAAACTTGCTTTTTATATGACTATAATCATGAAAAAGAAATCCAACGTTTCAACTATTTTATATAGTCTTTTTCAAGTCTCACTAAAATAAAATAATGTATATAATAATAAATATCACATATTCCAAAAAAAAAATATTAAATTAAAATTACAAAATATATTCATAACCAAAAGTTTACCTTATCTCACTGCCCTTTCCTATTACAAACAATCACAACTTAAACACAAACAATTTCGTTTTTTAAAGAAAAAAAAAATCTATATATATATCCTTTGCATTTAATTAAAAACCTATTATTTTCTTTTCTCTTTTTCCATTAATAATACGTTTTTAATTAAATGTTTTAAAGAATATATACAGATTTTTGTTATTAAAAAAAAAGAAATTGTTTGTGTTTAAGTTGTGATTGTTTGTAATAGGAAAGAGGAGTGAGATAAGGTAAATTTTTGATTGTGAATATATTTTGTAATTTTTAGTTTAATATGTTTTGGGGGAAATGTGATATTTATTATTATATTTTTTTTTTAGTTTTATTTTGGTGTGCCTTGAAAAAGACTATATAAATTAGTTGAAACGTTGGATTTCTTTTTCATGATTGTAGTCATATAAAAAGCAAGTTTTAAAAAGGAGTTTGTTTTATTTCTATATTGGATATTTATGAACTATTTTGTAAAGAAGAACTGTGTGATTGATATATTAAATTATTCAAAGAGCAACCTTATCAATTTTTATTACGGTTGGGTTTCACATATCTATCCATTGATTGTATATTAGTCCTAAACTTTTCTGTGGTCCATGGTGTACTGAACAATTACAGACTTTACAAAAATTAGCTTTGGAAAGTGATTATAACAAAATAAAATATGTTTTGACTAAACAACCTATGATATTCATCTTTTAATTAATTGATCTGATTATCTAGAATTTAATTACTTTTATAAAAATAATGTCATTTTCACCCATCTAATTATAATAAAACTTTACACTTATTAATTAATAAAATATTTTGTTCTAAATTATTTTAAATTAATTTAGAATTAATGAGGCCTAATATATTTATCCATGCATATATATATATATACATACATAGTGATAAAAAAATGATATATATATATATATATATATATATATATATTGTGCCCTTTTCTATAGGTCAGTAATAATTCATAACAGTCAATTACTAAAAAATTTTAAATTTAGAATATTTTTTTTTAATACATTAATTATATTAAGTCAATTATATCTTTAAAGTACAATTTGAAGCTAAAGAGAATATGTAATATATAAAATCATTTAAAAATAGTTATATAAAGCTTAAAATATTGTTGCATATGGTTGTAAAAGCTGGCCATATTAAATAACACAGCTATAAATAATTAAAAGTATATTTAATAAATTCGATTTTAATAGTTTAAAACTGATAAGTTAATAAATACAGTGTTTAAATTTATAATCATATTTAATAAGCAAAAATTAATATAGTATATTTTAAAATAAACTTTATGATGGTGAAAATTATATCTAGTTCTATATTTTCTAAATTATTCTTCCAAATTTTTTATAATTATTTTATACAATATAATAAGTGTATCAATTTTATTAGTCTAGGCAGAGAAATAGATTGAAAATCGTCTGTCAAAGTTAGTAATCACATGATTTTTAATGTATACTATCACACACATGCTTGTTTGAAATAATAACAAAGTTTAAAATATTTTAAAAGTTATATTATAGAATTGGATAGAATTATTGCCTATCATAAAAGTAAATAGTATTAAACACGAAGTTAACTATCATATGTAATGTTTAAGTAATGTAATAAAGACGAATACAGATATAATAAAAATTAAATATTTTATTTAAATAAAAAATAGATAAATTGAATAGATAAATGGGATAAGTTATTAAACGTTATTTTAAAAGTTATTTTAAATGTTTAAATAGTTTTAATAAAATAATAATTTATTTAAAAGTAATACTTTAAATAATATTTTGGGTTCATTACGTCATAATTTTTTATTTTCAGATATAATTCTGCTATAAATTGAAAATATGTAAATTTGTTTTTAAGTTGGGGTAAGAATTGACCAATAAAAATAGGTATCCTTACAGACGATAAATATCATTGTAACTAAGATATAGCGGGAGATTAAAAATGTATTGAAACCGGAGAGAGGTAAATTATAACTATCAAAAGATAGTATTTTTAAAATCTTTTATTTAGTCAATTTTTTTTTAGTACTTTCTTATAACTTTATCTGCAAAAAATTAATTGATAATTTTAAAAATATATTTTTTTTCAAAAGAGAGTATAAACTAAAAATATTTTAATAATTTCATTTAATATGATTTTCTAATTTTTTAAAAAGTTGCTTACCAGTCGTATTTTATCTAAAAGTTTAACCTAGACTACGCAATAAAAAATGGATATACTACAAAATAAAATGGATAGAAATTGTAATGCTGAAAAAATATTTGAAATATTTATTGATACAGTTTTATTAATATTTAACCGAAGAACTGTTCTGGTACATAAAAGCCAGAGCTCGGACATTATACGGAGTCTAACGAAAAAATTGGAGATGCATTATTATGCATGAGTTTATTCAAGATTTATTTTTAAATGGTAATAAGATAATTATATATTGCATGAATTATTTTATATAGTATGATATTCAAAGGAATAAAATGTTATATCCTTTCTAAAGGTAACATTTTTTTAAAAAATATTTTCGAGTGCAAAATTTAAGAAAGAACCCAGGAGATTCTGTTATAGAAGCGTTTTTTGATATTAAAATACCCGATCTTCGAATTATTTAAAATGTACTTGGAAAATATTTGTTCAAAAGTATTTGAAGTTTTATTTTAAAAGAGATTTATAAAAAAAAATACCAAACGAAAGTTTTAAAAATATCAGGAAGGAAACATAGATAAAAAGTGAACACATAGATGAATAAAAAATTGGATCCATGGAAATACAAATAGTACTTAAAAGTTTATCGAATATTTTAAAGTTAAATTAGATGGATTGATGCATTGGATACACAGAGAATATTGGTAGAGAAGATTAAGAAGCTTCACGGGATTAATTAATATTATCGTTCTAAAAAATTAAAACCAAGGAGTATTTTCTAAATTTTACTATATGGATTCATAATTATTTTTGTTTTAAACTTTAACGCGCTTAGAGGAGAACATTTTTAAAAACTCTAGAGAAAATAATAAGCATTTTGGACTTATCAGGAACTATCGTCAAGAAAATATGTAACTATAGTTTTGATTTTTTTTTATTTTGTTAACCTAGTTTAAATCTAAAATTTTATATAAGATTAGGAAAAACATAAAAAACATTAATTTGTTAATATTAAAATCTTATAATATAACAATCTAATAAGTTAGCTAAAAAATATTTTAATATAAAAGTGTATGGGTATGAATTTTTTTTTTATATATCTGCAATGCTCAAGTGGACAAAGGAAGCCTACTGAACACGATGACTAGATAAAGGTTATTGGTAATAATAATAACTATTAATAATTTTATAATGTATATTTTTGTTTTCTTTAGATCATCCATAAATTGGAAGAATGAAGTGTAAAAGTTTTTTTTAAATTATATGTAACGCATTTCATACAACATTTTAAAAAACATTATGAGATAGGATTGATTTGGAAATATGCATACGACAGTTTTTTTTTATTTTTTTATTAGTGATATAATCCAACATAATAAATAATTATGTGATTCTTTTAAAAATTTTATGATATGGGATATTCAAATATTGTCTAAGTAGATTGTATATGATTAGACATATAAAATGATGAAGTGGACAGACTTTTCTTATGGGATAGCTAGATTGTTTAACTATTAATGAATTTTATTTATTGTTTTGTAAATGCAAATAGTTATTTTATCGATGTAAGATGTAGAAAAATCTTGATAAATAATGTTGAGATAGTGGTTTGGAAATACTTAGTGAACAGGAAACCAAGATGATGTATTTTTAAAAAATAGGATGTTATAAGGAATGGAAATAATATTTAGTCTTTATGTGGTTATCAGCATAGTTAACATAGCCTTATGACTGATACACATTTTATTTGGACAGTGTTTATATTACTTTAAATATTTGATGTTCTAATAAAGCTGAAGAAATAGCTTTAACATCGTCCCTGTACTAGAGGATATTAGGCAGATAAATGTCCTACCTCTTCGCACTGTACCATGATTTTGAGATATGTTAAGAATAATACTCTAGCTTTCTTCCTTAATCCTATGCATCTGTTTTCGCTATCTTTATTTCATGTAACTGCATCGCTTAGTAAGATATTTTAAAAGAAATGATAAATAATTTAGAACTTAGGTTATGGTATCGTTTTTTGTATAAGATTAGTTTAGTTGCTTATAAGGAGCAGAATGTGATAACTTAAAATTGAAGATCCAAAGTGTCCTAGGGAAAGAAAAGAATCATAAAATATATTTTGAATTTTATTTTGGAAATGAAATATAATTTTTTTTTAAAATAAGGTATCTTAACAAAGATATTTTTTAAAGTGATAATAATTTTAAAATGCTTTAGTATTATTTTTTTTTAAGAGAAAATTAAGTATTGCATATTTTAAAATACAATAGTACAAAGTAAATTATGTAAACAATATGCTGTAACGGAATAGCGTTACATGGAATTTGAACCCAGGCATATGATGTTAGATTAAGGTTTTGCTTTAATAATGAACGAGAAACACCCGTTTCTACAGCATGATCGCAGCTATATAAGAGTACCTGTCAAATTTATTGAAATAAGAGTAAAAGAGTTTTTTTTGTTATTTTGTTGTTTTTGAGAATAAATATGTAATCATTAGTTGTAAGTTTGTTTTTTTTTTGTTTTTTTTTAAAAAGAAAGATGAATGATTGAACACAGGTTTGACATTTTATTAAGTCATTTAAATCATGTTTGAACAAAAAGAGAAAATGAATTGATTAATTTGCAACATGTTCTGAAATTCCAAGCGATCTAAAATTATTTTCAATGGGGGGTAATTAGTAAATGTAAAGTTAGTAAAATTGAAACAATAAGCCAGATATATCTCGGTAAGGTCTAGATAAAATAAGCCGAATTTAGAAACAGAAGTGAGAAAAAGTGTACACTGCTATTGTGCAACCCAGACTTCTGTCTCCAGCTAAACAATGCCTGAAAAAATGGCCAAATTGAGTTAAATTCCAAAGTGGTGCAAACGATCCCAGAAATCGCTGAATTAAGTTAATACTCGATGGACCTATTGGATGAAGGGACTCACAGGTGCATGGGAGTGATTGGATGAAAAAAATTCAAGGTGTGAGGGCGGGAGAAGAGAGAAATTACAAGGGGAATTGCGAAAAGAAAAGAAATTAGCAGAATCACCGATGTGCTTGGAATAATTAAGTTGCTGATTTTGTAAAGAAAGTTTTCTTTTTACCAGTAGAAATAAAATCTAACTTTCGTATCATAATATAATGGAGATGCGTTGCTGAACCTAAAATTCGCAGCTTGACCACTGGACCTCCGCGCTCAGCTCAGCTGATTGCCCCTAGGATGCTCGTAACACCGGAGAAACTTCACCTAAGGACCACACACGCTTTTGAGACCTCGCAAATTGCCAGAATGCTTAGTTAAAGAAGAAATCATCGCTCAGGATCCTTCTTACAGGCTGTCTATGTTCCACAGGTAGCTATCTTTAAATTAATCGTACTCACTTATGCACCAGAGTAGATAAACTTTATAGACAATAACTAGTGAAAAACATTTAGCTAAATGATAAAATTACTCGCGACCATAAATGAATGATTAAAGAACTTAACCAGAATAAGTTTGTCTACAAATAAACATCCTTTAAATATATGTGCGAAGTCACATTTAATTCTATAGTTGATTTATCTCGGCTTGCCAGTCATATACCGGCATAAAATTGTTATTAAATAGATTAAAATAAACCATTTGTTTAATTAGTATTTTGTTATTGATTGATTGGAATTTCAACTCACATTTATATGATAGGGAATGAGTGCTGGAGTGATCCAATTTGTTTTTTGTTATGAATGAATGCGTTTGATATTTTTGGTGTTGGGATTTGATTAAACTTATGTTTATATTACTATACCTTTCTTAGATTAATATTAAGCTTTGATTGATTTGTTCTGTGGGATATAGGGTGGGCCCTAATACGATAAGTCTGATTGATCGCGATTGAAAGGTCACATATGCGATATAATTTGAAAGGTGATATTGGCTGTGTTCATTTCTTGCTTCCGACTGGAGTGATGCACGGGCATGTTTTGTGATATAGTTGAGTGAGCTTATGCACATACGTGGCGGACTCTTGTAAAGTTCTCCTGGCACCTACTACTTGGATTCGATCCGAATTTACGTATAAATAAATGAAAGCGTACGTGTATAGGTGTTTGAAATTATCTTCACCGAACATTATGTAACTCCCCAGACGCAAGAACACAGCAGATGCATAGGAGTGAATCACCAAACCAAAATATGAGAATTTCACCATAGGAATACGGCAAAAGCGTCCAGATATAAAGGATGTGACTTTAATGTGCTTTCGGCACGGAAGCCGTCGAGTGGGGCGGTTACAATGCATAGTATATTTTTTGTTTATTGATTAACAGAAATATATTGTTGATTACACTTATATCATACTAAAGTAGGGCTTAAGGAAAAATATATTATGATTAGTAAACATTGTGTGATAAATACTAAAATCTAGTACTGAATTTTGGATAATATTTTGTATAACATCTTTGACTTTGCAAGATGAAATTTTTTTATATTTTGAGAAGTCCATACTCATTATAAAATTTTATTTTTCTGTGGAATGTTTTCTAAGTATGAATTTTTAAAATAGGATAGTTTAATAATATTAGAGATAAAATGCTGTTGCTAATAAAGTAGATAAATTTATTTGTAATAAGTTAACCATAAGGAGAAACCAAATAGTAACATTTTTTTTTAAATTTTGTCCTAAATCTAAATAAAGACATGATTGAAATATAAATTATTTTTTTTATAACTCGTAAATCAAACTGTAAAGTAAAAAAGGGTTAAGGATATCCACTGTAAATAATGTAAATAAATTGTTTAGTTATCTATTGTTAGTAATAAACTTTGTTAAATTTTGTTATTTAAAAAATTTTTGTGTCAGAGTTATTTATTTCTCCACATCGCTGCATGAAAACACGATATATGCATAATAACTGAAACAAATATATAATTTTGCACAAAAGATAAATAAAGAATTATTTTAAGAATTTTAAATATTTTATTGGTATTCATTATAATTAAATAATCATAATCTTACATTGTTATTGGTCATAAATCAGTTATCACAATATTATATTAAATTATATGATATCTGTTGCCACACATATTTTGTTTATCAGATTATTAAAATGCTACCACGTATTTATTATATCATTACATGAAGAATATTATTATTGTTATTTATTATTATTAGCTTAAGTGTAGTAGATTATGACATAAAATCCCTTCTCATATTTTACTACCGTATTTTTATTAACTTAGAATAAACTTTATGAACCTGAGATTATTTTATTTGAGCTAGATTATTATTAAATAGAAGATTAAGATTTAATTATTAGTTTAGTCTTAGTGAGTAGAAGTTATTAAAGTCGTAAGAATACTATGAGTTTGTTATTTGAAATCGTAATAAGGGGGGATAGTGTTCTTATGCCATTGAGGTAGTATCCTGTAGGATATTGGCTCAATGTAATCTATCTTGTCACCTGTATTTTCACTTCAAGTCTCATGAAAATATTAAATATTTATTTAATTTATTTTATAAACTGAACCTTATTCATATTTTAAATTTGAGTTAGTGAAATATTTTAATTTTAATGCTGAATATTTTAGTTATTAATTATTAACTGAAATAGAACCCGTTTTATTTTATATCTTATATTATCCGGAAGTGAGGATGCATAATTACAAGGTTAGAATATACATACATAGTGATAAAAAAATGAGAAAAAAAAAATCAAGTCAGATGTCACATGACTTAATTTAATGAAGCTTATATTTACAAATGTTATATATAGAGCTTGCAAAATAAGCTCTTAGCAAGCTTTGAGAATATCCTCAACCCCAGACCGTTTTCTGCTTCTGGCATTGTCAGTGAGATGCCAGGATGTTCAGCATTAGATTAAAAATACCAGGACAAGCCCAGCACTTTGTCTAATGTATAACTATTGAGTAGAAAATCAGAAATTGTCAGACATCCATATGTCTTCCAATCCAGCTATCTAACTCAAATAGCCATATGAGACTGAACTAAGTTCAGATACATGATATATTAATAACTTTAGCAATATAAAATCACCAAAGACTTAATAGCAAAAAATAAAATGATAAAAAAAAATTTAAGTCAGATGTCACATGACAATTTAATAAAGCTTCTATTTACAAATGTTATATATATAGAGTTCGCAAAATAAGCTTGTAACAAGCTTTGAAAATATCCTCGACTTCAGATTAGTTTTTTCTTTTGGCATCATCAGTCCCATATGGCTATTTGAGTTGGATAGCTGGATTGGAAGACATATGGTTATCTGACAATTTCAGATTTTTTACTCAATAGATATTAGATAAAGTGCAGAGCTTGTCCTAGTATTTTTAATCTAATGCTTGACTATCCTGGCACCTCACTGATGATGCTAGAAGCAGAAATTGGTCTGGGGTTGAGGATATTCTCAAAGCTTAAAAGTTTATTTTGCGAGCTTTATATATAACATATATATATATATATATATATATATATATATATATATATACTTTCCATCTAGCAAAACATGAAATATTTAATCCTAACAAATGTTTAAATTGCATATGTGAAGTGCATATATATCACATCAATATATCCCAAATAAATTTTGCATAGACAATGGAGTGCTCTTAGTTCACGTTTAACTAAATCAAGAAAACTTCTAGACTTTCTTAATATTTTATATCATCTTGTTGGGGTTTTGCTTGATGAAACATTCGTTAAGTTCATTTTGTTTTTACAGTAGGTTTTAATATAGATTACTAGGCATGGTATTTCACTGAAAGATTACTTTCTTCGGTTTTTTATTTAAACATATTACGGAAACTGATTTGCATTTTCCTTAAAATCAGATCATTTTTGTTGAGTAGTTCAAATGGCTAATCCTTCTAAGAAGAGATAGATCTTTTATCAAGATTTTCACCATTAAACATCACATGATCACCATTGCTCATAATTGTTATTAAAACAGGCAAAACTCTCCATACAGTAGTGCCACCCAATGCAAGCCAGAGTAATCAATAGATTAGATCCTAAGATCTAGTTGAAGTGCTCTCAGATCCAAGGCTCCTCACAGATGAAGGCCACAAACCAGAAACTAGTCTGGGGATATTGGATGAGTAGGCACTAGATAGGATTTTATGCACAAGCCTTCTGGCATTCATTGATTACTCTGGCTTGCACTGAGTGGCACTACTGTATGGAAACTTTAGCCTGTTTTTTAAATTTAATTTTTAATTTCTATTAAGATTTCAAATGGTCAGTAACTTAGATCAATGTAAATCACAGGAATAAAATTAAACAAACCTAAATAGTATTGGAACTCTCATCAATCAACTTTTTGTCTTTCTGTTACTTTAGTACTGTATATGTATATGTGAGTAAACAATAGGTATCAGATGAGTCACTTAACTAAGTAGTTTCTGCCTTGTAGATTTCATCAGATAGAAACAACATTATTTAAAGTTTATTAACCACAACTTACCCAAGCATTTGACTCTCTTAATTAAAATTATTTGCAGCAGAATTTAAAATTAGATGATTTTTTATAATAATGAGAAATTACCATACTACCAGCTTAGTTAAGATTTTACTTCATTAACACTTAAAATAAATTAATATATAAGTGCTCTCAAGTTGTGTACAAAATCACCTGCCCCCAAAGAAATTGTATGGCAACATATTATGGAGAGACCAAAACTAACATTGCCACCAGAGTAGCTCAACACCGATACCTGTATAATAGAACCAAAACAAAGTTTGAAGGTAATTCAATTTTTGTCGAGCATGAGAGAAACACTGGACATATTTTTCTATCTACCAGAACCAGTGTCATTTGCTCTGAAACAAATGACACCAAACGTAAAGTCAGAGAAGCTTACTTCATTGCGGGTGACCCATTGGCAATCAACAGAAGAGAGGCCTGCTATTCCCTATCTCATAAATGGTCCACATAACATCTGCACATAAATTCACATAAAATTTGCATAATTTTACAGTTAATAAGAGAATAAGTCACCATGAATATGGGACTGTAAACTGTCCCAAAAGCGCTTGGCGGTAAATTTTAATAATTCAATTTATAATTTTTGACAATTAATAGCTTCATTATCTGTGTGCAGAGCACATATATATACTACCAGTTTAATAAAATATGGTAATAAAAGAGCAGTTATTGCCATCTAGTGTAACCTTAAGCAATCAGTAATTACCAGATGCATATAAAATTTACATTCTTAATAAGAAATTAAACACTAATATTAAGGATTTTCCATGTATCTGGTGAACAGTAATTACTCAAACTTATTCTGAATGGGATTAAGATAACAATTTTGCATTCTTGGCTTGATTATTTTATTCCTGGGGGGGGGGGGATAATAAGAAGTATTATTATCCTAAGAAAAATTCAGCATTTGAAAGAAAATTGTATTTAGAATAGAAATGTTTAGCAGACATAACTTAATTTTCCAGTTCTATAACACATTGTTTAAAGTTTTTTTGAATCATGTACAAAGGTGAGAGATAAGATGAGAATTTGAACCTAATAAAACAAAAATGAGAGCTACATTTTGAGGATTCTATATTTAAAGCATAGTGATTGTTATGTTCTTTCAAATTCAAAAAAATGATTTAAAGAATATTCTTGATTCAACCTGTAATGTCTTTATATTCTTTGTCATTGAGTAATAAAAATCTTTCAGTGATTTTTAACTTGAATGATTATTAAACTTAAGAATATGAATTACTTTAAATATCTTCAAGTATTTCAAAGAAGAATGATGACTTGGATATAGAGATGAAAAACAGTCTCTAAAGTGTTATTTTTCTCATAGTGATATAACTATTGAAACCAAATAACAATATATGTGATATAACTATTGAAACCAAATAACAATATATGTATGACTTTTTTAAAATATTGTATGGTAGTATAACATGGGTTCCTTTTATTGTAACATAAAATAACTAAGAAATATTATGAAAATTGCTATGGAAGAATTTAAAATAAGGAAGGCAATATTGGAGGACCGGGAGCACGTTATTCAACTTGTGATGCTGTAAAGTCTATTATTGTATAGTATATATTTATTGTATTACGAATATGAATCAACTTAATAGCAATAAACTTTTAAAAAAGAACATTTCATGTGGTGGGCTCCAGGATTATTTTTTGTGATGAAGATGGATTCTGTTTATTTTATAAAGTTACCTCACTGATGTTCTGTGAATGTGAATATTGATTTTCTTTTGAAATAATAAGATGGATGGTAGAATATAAAAGTAAGCTACAATTAGGAAAATTGTTGAAATCTTTTTAAAAGTAAAGTTATCTTCTATAATAAGATAATAAAAGCCGTGAAAACTATCATGTAAGTAGACTAAAAGGTCAACATATTATGCATATGGATTAAATATATTTGTGGGTTGGTTAGCAGATAGATTTATATAATCATTCCAAAATTCCACCTTTATTATTTTTTGGGCTTTGTATCTTTTTTTATTCCTTAGTTTTAGGGCAGCTATAATCTGAAGTAGCTTCCAGTGTGATCATAACAAAAATATTTCTACCTATCAGATCTCAACATTAGTTCATTGTATTTTGGAAGATTTCGCAAACGTTAGTGTTTAACAGAAATTGTGGACTTAATTAGAGAAGAGTTTAACAGCTTCACACTCTCAAATCAAAATGCTTTAGATTAGCCTATATAATTAGAAAGTAGGCTGAAGATAAGAGTGGCTGCTCTTATCTTTATAAAGTTGTAATCGTGTGTGAAGATTTGCAGAGGTCCCTCCAGTGGCAAATTTAACTACCAAGGTGCATAGTATTAATATTATAGCCTTAAATATATATGTATAAATAGTTCTAAAAATAATGTGATATAAAGCGGATTACTGAATTATCTAGATTCCATTCTAAAATAGTAGGTATGGGATTAATTGCTACTAATATAATATCACATTTATAAAACCTAATGCACCCTATGAGTTTATATTAATTACATTTTAAAATTATTTTATTGTACAAAGTCCAGCAGCTCTAAAGGTTTTCTTAAATCCACCTGTTTTTTTGATTGAGCAAAATAGTTTTCTTCTGATATTCTGTCATAAAATTTTTATGAAATGTTGAGAATAAATAATAAATTAATACATATACTTTTTAAAAATATATATTTTTATACATTAGCCATACAAGTTTATTATTTTATGTATTGGAATTGTATGTTTTACTCAGCATCTAATAAATGAAAAAGGTATCTTTATTGATTTATTATCATCAGTTTTAAATATAGGGGATTTGAACTCAGACTTTCAAGCACCTTTCAACTATCCACACTATCTCATTCCACTTATACACATGACCATCTAATGTAGAAAAGAAATCACCAGTATATGTATTTCGTGCTGAACCAGCACTCAACAGTTAGTCCAGATTATCAACTCACACACATATATATATAATCAGTGCTAAGTTTGTATTAAGATAGGAAATCTTTATACTTTAATGGAAATACGTATATTGGTGATTATTCATCTTTTCTACATGTATGGGGTCATGTGTATCAGTGGTATGAGATAGTGTGGATAGTTGAAAGGTTCTTGAAAGTCTGAGTTCAAATCCCCTATATTTACAATTAAGTTCCAGGTATATGAAGAGTGCCTGTATTTCAAATATTATCATCAGTTTTAAATATTTTATTTATTATATTATTTTCTTTATTGAGTTTTTTTTTCTTGAAATGAAACTAAATATCTTATCTAATAAGACATTATATCTAAGATTTAATATCCATCTGTGGATTTTTTTTTTTCTCTTATCAATTTACTTATAAATAAAAATATTTTTATTTTTTCCACGTAAATTTTAAGGCCATATATTCATTGTTTAATATTATATATATATATATATGCAAATTTACAAATAAATATTTAAAAATACAGTATTTAAAAGCTTATAAAAATATATATGTATAACAGTCACTTAGGAGCGCTTTCAACTAACTTGTAGCTTTGTCAACTATCACGTTTAAAATGTCAGCTTTCCCATAATTCAATGATGTCAACTTTCCCATAATTCTGTGATCTTAATGTTTGCTGTTTGCCTATTAACCAAATGTTGCTTGTATTTACATATTAACATCGCCTCTTTAATTTTCCTTTTATTATTATTTCTTTCAGTTTCCAATATTTTTACGTTGTTATAATTAAAATCGAAACCATATATACATGATTTATTATGGTCATAAAAGACAGAAGTTGATAAATTATCATTATTTTTAAAATTTTGTTTTGTATTTTGAACCCTTTTAAATAACAATAAGGGTTGCTTTGTTCTTTTTTCCAATGTGCACCTCGATTCACCTATATATACACGGCCACACCCACATGTCCATTTGTAAATGATACAATTTTTATTTGTAATTAAAGTTTTATCCTTTGAATTGTTTATTAATTTATTTAATGTAGGTGGTGCATAAAATGCAATATCACATATTCCTTTATAAATTTTCTTAATGAAACTTGCCTGTTGATTTGAAATATATGGTATTGATATCCACAATTTTTTATCAGAAGAATTAACACTATTATTATTTTTATATTTATAAGTAAAAATTTTAATAGTATAATAAACAGAATCATAATTGTATCCAACGTTTAACAATTCATTATAATAAGTTTCAATATTTTTAGTTTTATCTGATGCATATTTACAAAGGTTATCATTTCTAAATAAAAAGGATTTCAAACCTGCCATTTTATGTGACATTGGTACTTTTGATTCATATGGAATATATCCTCTTTTTGCTATTGGTTTAAGAGTCATATAGTAATCCAGTTTATCCTTGTTTCTGGTTATCTTGAGATCTAAAAATTGTATACTCATTAAATTTTCATCTGGTTTAATCCACTTTAAGCCCTTTATATTATTTAATTCCTTGAACAAATCATTAATAGCATTTGGCTTTCCACAAACAAACACATCATCAACATATCGATTGTATAAAATAATATCTTTCTGATAATGATCCTTTTTTAAAATATTTTCTTCATATGTAGATATAACAAAATTATATATCTGGGCAACTGTAGGAAATCCCATGGGCCACCCATTATTCATTTTATAAAATTCGTGCTTAAAAATTGCATAAATGTTTCTACCAATAAAGTTTAATGTTTCAATAATAAATTTTATTATTTTAACGTTAACATTTTTTAATTTCAATGCATTCTTAATTATTTCAATAGAAGTCATTCTGTCAATTGATCCGTACATTTCACTGATATCAAAGGTACAAATTACATTATTATTATCAATAACAACGTTATTAATTTTACCAACAAAATCAAATGATGAACGTATTGTATATATACCAAAACCGAGAATTTCCTGTAACATTTTCTCAATAAATTTACATGTTTCATAATAGAAAGCACATCCAAAATCAATCATTAAACGTAATGGTTCTTTTTCTTTATGCAATTTTATATTTGAAAATATCCTACGACATACTGCAGCCGAGGGATAAATTCTATAATAAGTACTATTATCAATTACATTATTTTTGGCTTTTTTAAAAATGTTATTCACAAATTGAACACGTAAACTTTCAATATTTACCTTGTTAACCTTTATAAAATTAAGAACACTCATTTGAGTAATGACTTTATTTTCATAATCCGATTTTAGTAACAAGCCGTAGGCCTTTATCCTCTTTTATACAAACAAGATTATTTTCAGATATAAATTTTCTAAATTTAGAAATTTGTTCGTTCCAATTATTATTTATTGCAAATCCAAAATTCTTTTCTTTTACTTTTTTAACTAAGTCGTTTCCAACTTTTGAATCACATTTAATTACTCCCAACGAACATTCAACAGCAGACCTCAACTCCTAATCACGATCTTTCCATTGGCCACCAACATATTTTGCACCTAGATTCAAAATATATTTTTGTTGAAAACCAAGATTCATGCCAGCCAAATTAACAAAGTTATTGTCTTGAAACTTATTTTTAAATTCTTTCTTACACAAAAAGTTAATTTTCTTGTTAAATTTATTACATAGTCTATTATAATAACGATCAAAAAACACTTGAGAACTACTCTTAAAATTGTACCAATCATTTCGATTATTCAAATCAATCAAGTGATACAAACTTTTTAAATAACGTCTATTTTCAAAGATTAGACATTTACATGAAGAAATAATATTACGTAACACCGTTGTTTTTAAACATCAAATTGTATTAGACGACAACATACAAGACATATTAAATTTGATTTGACAACAATTTGGGAAAACTTTTAACATTTTACAGTTATATATATATATATATAATTAGATTCCAACCAGTCACAACCTAAACATTCACAGTAAATATAGTAATCAATATTTCTCACTGCTGTCAAGGCAACCTTCTCACCTTTTTAATAGCAAGAATGGAAATCCATTCTTACTAACGGTCCATTGAATATATATGGACACTTAAAGATTGCAACTTGACTACAGAATATGAAATATTGTTACAATGAAGTTTAAATAAACCTCTTTAAACATGAATAAACATGTCACTATAATGCAGACTAATAAATAGTCATCTATAACATTACTTAATGCAATACTTTTAAATTGCCCATGTATTATTTAGAAATAATAAGCGAATAATAATATTGTAACAATATTTCATACTCTGTAGTCAAGTTGCAATCTTTAAGTGTCCATATATATTCAATGGACCATTAGTAAGAATGGATTTCCATTCTTGCTATTAAAAAGGTGAGAAGGTTGCCTTGACAGCAGTGAGAAATATTGATTACTATATTTACTGTGAATGTTTAGGTTGTGACTGGTTGGAATCTAATTACATCATTATCCCAGATTAGCTTTAGGCACTATTTCGCTTATTATTTCTAAATAATACATGGGCAATTTAATATATATATATATATAAATTATTAATCAATGTCTGTATTCCAATTATAATAAAATATATATAATTATTCAAAACAATACAATAATTAATACAGTAAACCAATATTTTAAAAAACAAATATATACCACAATTTAATATAAGTACTTTCAACTATCTATGTAGTCGTAAACCGTTACAAATGTAAACAAAAAGTAATACATCATACATCAATTACTTTTAATACGTATTACTTTTTGTTTACATTTGTAACGGGTTTTTCTAATACAATTTGAATCTAGTTGATAATGACTACATAGATAGTTGAAAGTACTTCTATTAAATTATGGTATATATTTGTTTTTTAAAATATTGGTTTACTGTATTAATTATTGTATTGTTTTGAATAATTATATATATATATAATGATCAACAGATGGCGTTTTACCAAAAACACCGTCAAAGCATGTTTGGTTACATAAACGTCAGAGTAAGCATTCACTATCTCTTTCGTTAGATCCACCCTCAGATCATATTTCAAGCTGATTTGCTGAAAATTCAAATACAAAATTGTTTAAATCACCCTCGCTAACATTGTATTTTTTCAACAAAGCTCTCTGTGAATAATATATAGGCTGAACTTTATACTTATTCACAGATGGTGTTTTTGAATAAACGTAACATGTGGGAAAGTGATCTGAACATTTATATGTATATGTAAACAGTATTCTCATATCAATAAAAGTCCATCCATTCTTTATTAACTTTAAATTAACTTTATTATGCTTACTATATATAGTGGAGATTATTTAAAAGTCTTATTGAAACAAAAGAGATTTCAAGTAGAAAAGCAATATGATAGATGTTCATATAAGTGAGCAATAATCAATATATATCTAATGGATATTAATTAGTATAT
Organism: Epiperipatus broadwayi; assembly: GCA_028023455.1. Classification (NCBI taxonomy): domain Eukaryota; kingdom Metazoa; phylum Onychophora; class Udeonychophora; order Euonychophora; family Peripatidae; genus Epiperipatus; species Epiperipatus broadwayi. The sequence continues at coordinate 55,862 of JAQFVV010013169.1, forward strand.
TCAATAGCCAAGTCAATGGGTTGATGTTAATGAGATCAGATTTTATATAGCTGCAAAAGTATCAGCTAGTGCATGGGTTTGATCTCTATTCCTAATTTAATTTTTTTACACAGAGTGATTAGGTATTGTGAGATGTAGGATTAAAACATAGATAACAATTTATAAAACAGAGTGTAATAGGAATGAATGTAGTAATTCTTATATTGTGAAAAAGACTACTTTGTACATTTTTATGAGGCTGTTTATTGAGAGTTTGAATGAGTCACGTTAGTTATAAGAGTATAACAAGTAAGAAGTGAGGAACAATCCATAAGAAAGTGTTGTAATGTTTCATTCTATGATAGAGGGCACATAATGGATCTATATTTGTGAAGTGTCACTTGCATTGGTGGCCTTTTGGTTAGCATAGCTGCCTTCCAAGCAGCTGGGCCAGGTTCGCCTTCTAGTCAACGCTTTGATATATATAAAAAAATAAGTAAAAGGAAGGGTTTTTTTAATTAAGAACTCCAGATATTTGGATTCCAGGTGCCATTATCTGAACTTTTTTACAATGTATTTATTACATAGCAAGAAAGATTGACTACTATTTGATATACTATTATTAATTTTCAATTTCATATGTTTCCCAATAGTTAATTTTATTTAGAAATAGATTATGGAAGAGAATTGTGCATTTACGTATGAGAATTATTAAGGTTTTGATAAAATTATTGCTAATGGGGGATGAAGTGTCTGTAAAGTTATCAGGAATTACACTATTAACACTTGGGAAGAAACTAATCAGTTTAGTCATTTCATTAATTGTTCCCTGAAGATAAAATGTAGAAATGTCGTGTAAGAAAAGACCATTGAATGTATGTTTTTGTATATTTTTTATGCTTAGAGCTACTGCTTTTATATTCCAGATTAGTTTGGTGATAAGGGTCTGTACTTTTTTTTTTCATGTGTCATAGCATCGGCTGGGAGAATGAAGAATAAATGTAATAATGGGTAAGAAATATTTAAATGTTGACTAATGATACCTTAGCATATATTAGATATGCTTTGTATAATGTATCAATGCTGCAGTCTATTGAAACAGTAAGCTGATTTGAAGTAGCAGTTTTATTGCATTGTAAGGTGCATTGGGAAACCTAAAAATTTGTGAGGAATAAAGGAAAAATTGGAATGAATGGTCTTGATATATATGAAACCTTCACTATCAACAGTTAACTGGTTATCACATACAAATCACATCACTATAGTCAATAGAATATCAACAATTTGATATCATACAACATCTCTTTTTATTTATTATTTAAAATGGGTGCTATCTTAATAACAGATTGTTGATATACTATTGGTTTATTTAATTATTTGCTGTCTTGATATTATATATACACATGTTTGTAAGGTTATTAAAACAGCAAAACACTCCATACATTAGTGCCACTCAGTGCAAGCCAGAGTAATCAATGGATGCCAGAAGGCTTGTGCATAAAATTCCCATTTAGTGCCTACTCATCCAATATCCCCAGACTAGTTTCTAACTTGTGGCTTTCATCAGTGAGGAGCCTTGGATCTGAGAGCACTGCACCTAGATCTACTGTATGGAGTGTTTTGCCTGTTTTAATAATAGTTATGAGCAAGCATATGAAATGGTGATCATGTGATGTTTGTAATGTTATTAAATCCAGTGTCTTTTCAATATTATCTGTAATTTCTGATTTTGACTCAATCAGCCAAATGCTATTAATAAATTTTTCAGCATTTCTGTATTTAAAATGTTATGCCAATGTAAAATGTTATTTGCATTATCCATCCCAGGTGTATATACAGAATAGCAGATCAAGAAAGTTATGAAAAAGGGTGAAATTCATTACATCCTAGATGTAAATATAGTATTATTTACATATGTCTTAGTTTAACTTTTATTAGAGAGTTAATTTCTTACTCATTTTTAATGACCTTACAAGTAAATAATTTTAAGTCAAATATTCGTAATATAATTAAACAGCAATTTCCCATCTGATACGTAATTTTTGATTTTAAACAATAAACCAAATATAGTTAGTAAATTTTTTATTATCTTTGGGTTTACTAAATTGTTTTGACAATGCAAAATACCATTTACATTAGCTATCTGAGATGTATATAGGGATTGAGAAATCTAGCAAGTTTCCAAATGAGGGTAAAATCCATTTCACGCTGTATGTAAACCCAACCTCATTTATATACAGCTTAATCTAACTTTTATGGAAATTTTCATTTGTAAAGAGGTTTTACTCTTGTTTGAAAGCCTGCTACATCTTCTAATCCTTAGATATATTTGAGATGTGTAATGCCAAATATTTGTTTCACATTGGTAAAGCAATCTGGTAAATATAACAGTGCTGAAAACTTTATTAATAGCATTTGTTTGATTAGTCAAATTCAGAAATTATCAGAAGAACAGTACAGAGACTTTAGACTACTCAACACAGTAAGTAGAAATGTATGTTAGGAATAACAAGAAGGGGAATAAAAACTAAATACATGGGTGAGAAAACAAACATGTTAGTAATATCATTGAAAGAATTGAGATTGTTAGATCTGGGATGCATTATAGCTAGAAGATATGATAGTAGCTGGATAATTGGAATCTTATACTGGATTCCAAGAGATTGTAAAAGTCTTAGAACGAGGTTACATGTGTGATGGTTGGATGAAATAAGAATGTATGTTTGGGTGATGTGAGAAGAGAGGCTAGAGATCAGTGAGAAGATTAATTGAGCTTGGAGAGCCCTTCATCAGTAGGTGTGTCAATAATGTTTGATAATGATAAATTTATAATGTTCAAGTCACCCTAAAATATTGGGTGATGAGTGAAAGTGGATTTATTTTTTATCTGTAAAATGGATTATTTTGACTAGATGATATTCCATTAATATGAGCTTTTTGTGAATGTTGGTAAAAATTCAGAAGGAGTTTAATATGCCAATCAGATAAAAATATGGTATTAATAATTATTAGCCATAATAATCAATTGCACAATGGTGGAGACAGCATCTTATTTTTAATAACCTTGTTATGGTTTAATCTGAATTTCCATTGATCCTGGCAAGGATCAAATTATAAACATCAAAGTCTTAAAGAACAGGTGGTTCCATTCCATCCTTGTAGAATGTTGTTTATTTGCTCTCTTTAATTACAGATATATTAAGCTATGCTAATTTGTATAGGTTAATAGAGAAAGCTGCAGGAATGTTAATTAGTAATTGATGGTTTCCTGGCATCATCAAAATGCAAAAGTTATCTCTATTTACATGGATAAAATTTCTATTCACTATCAATCTGAAATTCGTGAAAATATTTAATTCAATATATATATAACTAATAATAATCTAAGATTTACATACATTAGCTTTTTGTTAAATCACGGATTATAAACCAGTGTAAAAAATTCCCAGGCCAATATCTATGCAAATATAAAAATTTCTTAGATCAGCTTCTCTCACTATGTATGTATTTTATGAAACAACTTCGTACATCAGGCGATCTAGAGAGTTGAACATCGTACAGAAACATTAGCAACGTTCTATTTATATCTTGATTACGATCTACTATTTATTGAACGTAGTTTATCAATCGACCGTATATATGTGTGTGCGTGAAAATAAACACTTAAAAATATATGAATAAATGTACTTTAATGTAAATATAACAGGCAGTGAGTCAATAAGATGTGAATAATTATAATTAAATTGTGAACTAAATTATTGTGAAGTTATCCCTCCCCCCAGCATGATATATTTGTTGTTGCGTTTTTTTTTTATTTTGTCATTTGCCTTATCGAAATGATTGTCACATAGATTGTCTCAGATTAAAAATTAATGATGATTTAAAACAGCGTTTTACATTTTTTTTTCATCTTTCAGTATTTTTTTTTTAGTTAACAGTTTTAAATTTCTTATTCAGATGAGGTATGCAAATCTGATAATAATTACAATTTAATTTGTTATTCACAGTTTGAATTAGATCTATATATATATATTTGCCTTTTTTAAAAACCATCTGAGATTATTAGCGATGCATTTAGCGGGCAAAAAATGAGTGTAATATTTTACAAGGTATCAATAAAATTAAATTGAGCGAAATATTTTATGTTTTTAAATTAAATATAAATAAATGGTTATACAGATGCCAAATAGCTCATTGCATAATAAAGACTTCTACTACACTTCCCAGTGCATCAGGAGTGAGGAAGAAAACATTACTCGCCAAACTTACCAATTTTCGAGTAGTGAGTGTTTCAGCAGTTTTCAATCCTTGTTTATTCTAAGTAAAAATAACCAGATACCCACAAACCAACCAATATAAGATGATTGTTTGATTTTGGTTGGGAGTCAGCTCTCTGAAAAAAATACTAAGCCTGATTGGGACCTAAATAACATTTAAGTTTTATCTGGCATGAATTCCAACTGAATCACCGATATCGCAGATCTATATGCTAGCATTATATGCTCTTTGATGCAATTTCTATGTGCATAATATGTTCCAATGAAAAGGTGACTGATGATTGATTCTTCAAAATATCTTCAATACTATATGTGAATCAATGCATGTTACTTATTAGCATAGTTTAACTGTATTCTACAAAACAGCTAAAACAGTAGGTAACCTGCATTGAGAAATATAATTTGAAATATATGTTTTCTACCTTAATTCATCATGATACAACAATGAGGTAATATTAAATCTTGTTTTAAATTGGGTAAAACTGTTATTGATATATTTGAAATGATTTAAACTGTGTAAGGTAGTGAAGTTATTACTTAGAGGAATATTTTCAAGTGGTTTGTAAGATTTAGTGATAGCAAGATAAGTATTGAAGATGATCCATGAAAATATGAATCATACAGTCACATTTTATGTCTCATAATATATAATCCAGATATGCTAATATCTTAAAAAATTTTTGGAAATAGCTAAGCTATGTAACTATATAACATATGCATTTGTTCAGAGATGATCTTGCAAATATCTTGAAGATAGAGCCAGAAATAATTTTCCCTGGGTCGTACTGTGGATATTGTAAATATAATTTACCCTATTAAAGAATGTTTTACAGAGAAACCTGCTGATATTTGTTTAGTTTGTTAAGCTCATTCGATTTTTTTAACCAGCTTCTAATTTACAACCGCCTTTTTAGTATCTGTAAAATTGTTCATTTTTATTCCTTAGCCTCAAAACGTAAAGAATCAATTCTTGTAGCCCTTTTTATTTCTTCTATTTCATATTATCATAAAAATAATCAATTTTAACCTTTTTTTTATATAAGAAAACAATTTTAAATGATAAATGATGTAACTTTTATAACTATTGTTTTAAACCATCTAACATCACATGATCGCCATTCTTTATGCTTACACAAGCTGTTTACACACAGTCAAAACTCTCATATAATAGTGACACTCAGTGCAAGCCAGAATAATCAATGGATGCAGGGTTTGTGTATAAAAACCCTATCTATTGCCTACTCATCCAGTATTCCCAGACTAGTTTCTATCTTGTGGTATCAGTGAGGAGCTTTGGATCTGAAAACACTGTACCTAGATCTTAGCATCTAATGCAATCCTCTAGCATCCATCTTTTTACCTTATTACCAAACTATAAAGCTTTGAGTCCAAATTGAAAACACAATAATGTTTTCAATTCAAGCTCATTAGCTTATATAGTCATATAGATCTGAACTCAGTTCAGCATCCATAATTTTTGGTGTCTTTGGTTCATTAATAACCAGATTCACCATATTCCAATTGAGTAGGATTGGTATTAAATCACTAAATATCATATGATTATCATTTTTTATGCTTACGCAAGCTGTTTACACAGAGGCTAAACTCTACACAGTAGCACCACTCAGTGAAAGCCAGAGGAATCAATGAATGCAAGGTTTGTACATAAAATCTCTATCTAGTGCCTATTCACCCAATATTCCCAGACTAGTTTCTAGCTTGTGCTTTTCATCAGTGAGGAGTCTTGGATCTGAGAGCACTGCATCTAAATCTTAAGATCTAACGTAACCCTCCAACAGCCACCTTTTACTTTTTTTTAGCTCAGATCCAAGACTGAGCTAGAAACTAGTCTGGAGATATTGGATAAGTGGGCACTAGATATGGATTTTATGCACAAGCCTTCCTGCATCCATTGATTACTCTGGGTTGCACTGAGTGGTGATACTGTATAGAGAGTTTTGCCTGTGTGTAAATTATTACTTTACTGATGATTTTCTGCTTACTATATAAATATGTTTTAATGTGTGTCTTTAATAAACATTATATTTTTAAAAGGTTTGGAAAAACTCAGATATGCCAAAAAAATTTATTTTCTTTGAAATAGATGTATGTAAATCTTGCTGCATGTACACAGTTTGTCTTATGAAAAGTGACTGGTTCTCTCTCCATGTAGACTGCCTTAAGTCAATGCATGTGTTACATTGTGACATAGTTCATTTTTTCACCATGAAAATTTTAAAGTACTACTATATTTAGATCATGAATAATGACATGGAATGTAACAGTATGTTGCATATATTCACAGAATAATGTGGCAACATTAAATTTTGTTTTTAAATTGACAAAAACTAGTGCCAAGACATTTCAAATGCTTCAGACTATGTACTATAGTAAAGTCATAAGTTACAAGAATGTTTGGGAGTGGTTAGCATGATTGCATATTAGCAAGAGAAATATTTTTCAAGGTATACATTTGATGAAACTCATGCTCTAGACATGATAGTGTTTTAAACTCTTTGTATTGAATTACTAAGCTGTCAACATTTAACATATTCATTGATTCAGAGGTGGTACTAAGACAGCTTGAAGAGACAAGCAATCATCAGTCACCTTGTAACTCGATTAACTGTTTTGTACATGAGGGGTCAGATTTACTTTAGGTCAATATGAATGTGACAACAATATCGGCCTCAGGGTGGCCTTTGAGCATTCCATCATCAGATTTTCAATTGGATGAACGGTTGGAGTGTGGAGTAGATTGAAACCTGTCCATTAAAATATGTAGATTGGCTATCTTAATATATATCTGAGCACTTATTGCATATATGTGTAGAGATGATAATCTGGATCGATGATTGCTGGTTTAGCATGAAATATATATATTGGTGATTATTTATCTTTTCGACATATATGTGTTCAAGTGTAACAGTGTTATGAGATAGAGTGGATAGTGGTGGGTCATGTGAAAGTCTGTGCTCATATACCCTGTATATTACATATATTGATGCAGGTATATAATAAGCCTATATTTCAGTTATTAACATATACTTTGAAAATATATATTGTTTCATTCAAATTGGAGTTTCCATTTTTTGTAACATCTTAATCAGTGTTTATATTATTTACATTTCTCCTGTATTATAATGTAAAACATTTTATCTCTATTGTTTTTGATACAAAATTTGCTAATGAAACCCTCTGTGTGTTATTCTCTCTATTTTCAAAACAATTTCTTTCAACTTTTGTTTTATCCACTTAAAGTACTTACACAGTTTTTTGTTTAAATTTTCGCTATGTTTAATTTTGTAAATTTTTATTATGATTTATTTAAAACAATCAAACAATTTCATGTCAAATCATTAACTTTAGATGTGTTCTCATGAAGGTTTGTGATGGTGGTATTTTAGTTGTATTTATATATTGGACTATTTTCATCATCTAATAATAACTGTTGAATGTCTTTAGAAAAATTTAATCTTGTTTAAATTTTTCGATTACATTCAACTGTTAGTAACAGCATTAGTATATGCACAAGATTTTGAGAGGTAATATTCTCCTCTATTCTTCAAGTATTGCTGGCCTGACCAGTGAGTTAAGAGTATTAGCATAGGAATCGAACCTGGACTTTTGAATTTTTGAATATTGAAATTTTAAGATAATGCTATAACCAATAGAACCATCTTGACAATAATCCGTCACATAATTACAATTAATAAAGTCCACTCATTCATCAATTTAAATTGTTGTTTTTTTTACAAAAAAATCATACATATTTTTACAATTTCCAAATCTGCTTATTATAATATGTAGGGTATATGAGCACAGACTTTCACATGACCCACCACTCTCCACTCTATCTCATAACACTGATACACTTGAACACATATATGTCGAAAAAATAAATAATCACCAATAAGTGTATTTCATGCTAAACCAGCAATCATCAGTTGGTCCAGATTACCATCTCTACACATATCTGCTATAAGTGCTCAGATATATATTAAGATAGCCAATCTTTATACTTTAATGGACAGGCTTCAATCTACTCCACTCTTCAAATCTTCAACCGTCCATCAAATTGAAAATCTGATGATGGAATGCTCAAAGGCCAACCTGAGGCCGAGATTCTTGTCACACCCATATTATTAAAATATTTTTATTTATTTAAAACCCAACAATTATTTTCTCCTCAAAAAACTTCTTATTTAGATCAAATATCACTTATGAATATTGTAATATATTTCTAAGTCAAAAAAAAGTTAAGTAGATTGTAGAAGATATTTTAAGAAATGGTTTGAAGTTTATATTAGACAGTATAAGAAAGGATGAATGGGAGATTTAGATTATGTTATAAATGAAAGGAGAAAAAATTTCAGACTAATCGGTCAGAAACAATAACTTCCATATTTATAAAATATTTACATATATTTTAATGAATTAATTAGGATTTGGATGAAAGAAAGTAAAGTAATGGGAAAGATTCAGAATGCATTTCATTGAGCCAGAAGGACAGGGAAAATTTTATTCATTACATCTTAAAATGTCATGTGAAAAAAATAAATCATTCTTTATTGCAATTTTAAATATAAAAAATATTTATAAGATGGATAGAAATAGATTATGGAAAAGTCTTGAAAATATGATAACAAACTCAACATTGATAACAGGATAACTTTTATAATACCACTGGGAGTTGCAGAATCAAAATTTGGATTGAAACAAGAATGTTTATTATCACTTTTATTATTTAATTTGCTTCTAAACAAATGGAAACTAAGATTGAAAGATGAAGGATATGACTAGAGACAGATTGAAAGATGAAGGGTATGAGTAATTATTTCTATAGTTGAAACAAGGAGAATATATAATGTGGTCTTTTTTTTTCCAGCTGATATAGAATTTTTCAAATAGTATAAAATGTATGGAGTTGATAATTAGAGGTGCGCGCAGAAATGAGAAGAAATACGAAAATTGAATTCAGTAAAAAAAAATCTAAAATATCAGTATTTAATGGAGAGTAAAATATAAAATTGGAAATGGAAAATATTTGTTTTGAAGCATATAAAATAGACAGACAGACAGACAGACAGACAGACAGACAGACAGACAGACAGACAGACAGATAGATAGATAGATAGATAGATAGATAGATAGATAGATAGATAGATAGATAGATAGATAGATAGATAGATAGATAGATAGATAGATAGATAGATAGATAGATAGATAGATAGATAGATAGATAGATAGATAGATAGATAGATAGATAGATAAGTAGGTAGACAGATAGCTATACAGATAGCTATACAGATAGATAGATAGACAGACAGACAGATAGATAGACAGATAGATAGATAGATAGATAGATAGATAGATAGATAGATAGATAGATAGATAGATAGATAGATAGATAGATAGATAGATAGATAGATAGATAGATAGATAGATAGATAGATAGATAGATAGATAGATAGATAGATAGATAGATAGATAGATAGATAGATAGATAGATGAGAGTTAGAAGTGAGAACAGAATTGAAAAATAGAATAAGGAAGATATGTGTTTTTCACGTAATAAATATAAGAATATATAGAATAATTTGGGAAGGGACAATGGTGACTGCTTTAACAGTTAGAAATAAAGTGTTTTATATTGGCCAGGAAACTCGCAAACTTATATATAGAAAGCTAGAAGTTGATAAATGCGTATTAAATTATGAATTGACGATAATAGCAGAAGTTACTCAATGGAGAATGAAATAGCTACTTTTTAATAATGGAAGATTAAAAACAAATTTAAATGTGTGGATGGATATAATACAAGAGTTAAAATAGATTCGTAAAAATAATGCATAATTGAATCATGTGACGACAAAAAACCACATTGATTGGTCAAAAAATAGTTTACAATAATGCAAAATTAAGATAGACAATTTATTTCATTGTCGTCAAGCGTTGGTGGCCTAGCGATTAGCATAGCTGCTTTCCAAGCAACTGGCCCGGGTTCGCTTCCCGGTCAACGCTTTGATCTATAAAAAAAAAAAAATTATTTCAATGTTGATATATAAAAAATATTATATTTCCATAATTAAGAAAATGGAAAAAAAAGGAAAAAAGAAATGGAATTATAAAAAATGAATATGAAAAAAAATTTTTTTGAAGTCCTATAAGAATAAGAATATTATCAAATTACGATTTTGATTATTTAAATAAAAAAAATTCAGGAGTGACATAAGTACTTTTTGCTCATCTCAAACTGCTCTTACACTTTGCTATGTTGTATTGAGGATTTTCTTTTAGTAATTGCATTTTTTATTTATTTATTCAACTCTTTGCTTCCATGATAAAAAATTTCTCATTTATTTACAGCAATAGTAAATAAAAATATATAATCGACTGGCTTCATTACTCAGGAGTTCATAAGATATTCCATTGCCAAAAGTAATGAAACAGCATGATATGTTGATCTTTCCAAATCACGCAATATACAATATAAATTTGATCTATTATAAAAATATAATTGTTTTTTTTTTTTTATATACTGTATGAAAATCTACTTCCTTTTTAAAGCATCCCATAATTCCTTGTAGAGGAAAGTCAGTAATTTTTCAGAATTATAGTATATTTTTAAGTCATTTCCATTATCATTTTATCTATATTAATTTTGTTACATATTGCTTCTTCTATCATTTCTCTTTTTAATCTAATCTATCCATTCCTATAATACTTCTCTTTTAATCTATTTTAATCTTTTCTTTGATCACAAGATATTTACTTTTACTATATGCGTCTTTTTTTTAATCTTATCAGATTCAATTTAAATGACTTTTTTTCTCATATGTCATAACATCGGCCGGGAGGCGAACCCGCAACAACGTCTGCAACCAACTGCTTGCAAGGCGGCTGCGCTGACCTCTCGGCTAACAACGCTTGACAAATGACTTTATTATTATAAAACTATTTTATAGAAATAAATATTTGAAAATGGAGAGTTTGTGATTAAATATTTGCGTTGTAATTAATTGTTAAATAGCTTTAGAAAAAAAAAAAAAACTTTATTTAAACTTTTAGTATGTAAACACAACATCTTGAGTGGAATTATTCTCCTTTATAGGGTGTTACTGAGTTAAACTGTAACAGTACTAGCATGAAAATCAAACCTGGAAGCTTTAAATTTGTGAATATTGAATTTAAAGTGAGGTTCTAACCAATTAGAAATTAAGTTCATAGGTCATCAAATAATTAAAACAGGCAAAACTCTCCATACAGTAGCACCACACAGTGCAAGCCAGAGTAGTCAATGGATGCCAAAAGGTTTGTGCATAAAATCCCTATCTAGTGCCTACTTATCCAATATTCCCAGACTAGTTTCTAGCTTGGGGCTTTCATCGGTGAGGAGCCTTGGCACTACTGTATGGAGAGTTTTGTCTGTTTTAATAACAGTTATGCACAAGCATAAGAAATAGTGATCATGTGATCTTTAGTGGTTCATCAAATATAAATTATAAGTAAATATTTTGAGAATCTTTGTAGTGGCAAACTTCAGTTTTATGCAATTATTTTTATTTAGAGATTTTTTTAAACTATGGATTCTAATCAGAAGATTGATTCATTAATAAGCTTTGGTATGACTTTTAGTTTCCTTATTGTATCTGTAAATTGGACAAGCATTAATCTGATTCATTGTTCATGTTTATCTACAATTATATAATTAAGAAATCATTAAATTCCATTTGTGAATCAGATAACTACATCAACTAAACATGCTTCTATCCTATTGATGAAAATCCTGGAGCATCAAGAAAGATCAAATCTAACTGCCTTTACTACTGAATATGAAAAAATAGTGACATATAGCAAAGGAGCCAATATCTTCTGGTTTTTTTTAAGTGTCATAGCATCGGCCGGGACGTGAACCCGCAACCCGGGCAACTGCCTGCAAGTGCAAGGCAGTTGCACTGACCTCTGGACCACCAATGCAAGACTGGAGACAATTTCTTGGGAATAATTTTTTGATTATTTAAAGGAATTTTTGAAAAAATTCAGAAAGATAATACACATTTGAAATATGCTGTTTTAGCCATTACAATATAGCTATGGAGTGTTTTAAATATTTATTACCTTGTATAAAAATTGTATTATGACGCAGGCATCCTGTATCTTTGCCTTTTACTCCTACAATTTACAATAAATCATTTTCTCTTCCAAAATCTTATATTTTAAAATATATGGAATACTCTTCACATGTTACAAGTATAAAATAACTTTTATGCAGTGGTTTGCTTTTATGTGAATTTTATTTAAACTTTCTAATTTGAAATATTTTACTTTTTTTAATTGCGAAATTCGTTTATTTTGTTTTTAAATCAAACATTGATGTTTGCATGCTTTTATTTGCCTCTTAGTAGTAGCTCTATCCATTTTTTAATGACTACATTTGTATTTTTTCTTTACTAATAAAATGTTTAAATTGTATATATATATAATCCAGTAAGTTAGATGGAGAGGAAGCACCAACAGATTGGCAAGGAAAATTATCAGTAAAATATTATCTTGGACCAAATTTTAAAGACCCGTCATGGTAAGAATCTTTTGTATTTTTTACATAATTTTTTTTATCAAATTATTTTAGTGTTTTCATGATTTAATAAACTTTCCTTAAAACACACACAAATATATCTATATATGTGTGTGAGCATACACGTGCACAGATTGTTCCATTGAAAAGATAACTAATTTTCTCCCCAATCTGACTGCAGTGCCATCTTTAAATTAACACATTATATAACGACTTAATGTAGCTATTTATCCAAAAACTTAAAGGTGCTAATGTGGGTCGACCATGAGTGACAATGTGAAATGTGATAGTGTTTCATGCCTTCATGGATCATCTTCTATGTTCTTTCTGCCATCATGGAATGTGGAAACCATTTGAAAACATTCTTATAACTCATGGCTTTACTTTCAGACATAACTAAAGTAATTACGATAATATGAGCTTTATCTCAAATATAATGTAACAAAATAAATATACACAACAAACGTATCTAGCAAAGCTTTAATGAATAGTTTAACTTAATATGCTGAGATAGCTTTTGACTGGTATCAGTCGTAGATGTAGCAATGGTCGTGGTGGTGAGAGGAGAGTATATATATATATATATATTGTTCATGCTGATTTACATTACATTTAATTTACATATAGCATTATGATGAATGGATAGGCCATTTTTTGGAAAGGGAGATCCGGGAGTCCCTCTTATTAATGGTGTATTTGTCTTTAGAGATATGCCATACTTCCTTAATTTTTCATTTGGCATCATTGTGCTCAGTGATGTTGATAGAGGAAGAAACAAAGGCATGGCCAGTTGGAAAAATGTCTGAAAAAAATTAAATGAGTATTGGAATCAGTTTTAACTTTGTTATAGAGATAAGTGTGTTGAGCAATATGAGTAGAGAAGTTGGCCCAAGATTCACTGTAATACATGGAGGGGCAGATGGGGTTATGGAATTTGATTTTATACACACTCTGGGAGTGAAGATCAGATGGAAAATTATCCTTTGAGTTAAGTAAGTGTTGTAATAGAGGGGAAGTGTGTAGAGGTATTTGATGGGTGGGAGTGATAGTTTTAGTGATGCAGTAGGTTATGTTAGATAATATAAGGAAGGAAAATCCAAGGCTTCAAACTAGTGGGGAGGAAAGGAATGTCAATTTGTGGTGAAAGTCTCTTATGGTTTGTAGGAGATATGGGTTTTTATAACCTGTGCACCACAATTCTGATATATATATATATATATATATATATATATATATATATATATATATATATATATATATATATATATATATAT
>JAQFVV010013169.1:70469-150751 GCA_028023455.1 Epiperipatus broadwayi
CCATATTCTATCCCTGGTCTTGTGCATCTTCACTTCAGAATAGTATACAATATAAAGTAAAACGGGTTCTAGCTCAGTTAATAATTAATAAATAAAATATTTAGCATTAAAATTAAATATTTCACTAGCTCAAATTTAAAATACGAATACGGTTCATTTTATAAAATAAATTGAATAAATATTTAATATTTTCATGAGACGTGGAAGTGAAAATACAGGTGACAAGATAGATTACATTGAGCCAACATCCTACAAGATATTACCTCAATGGCATAAGAACACTATCCCCCCTACTACTATTTCAAATAAATAAACTTATAGTATTCTTATGACTTTAAATAATTCCTATTCGTTAAGATTAAACTAATAATTAAATCTTAGTCTTCTATTTATAATAATCTAGCTCAATAAAATCTTAGGTTCATGAAATTTACTTTAGGTTAATTAAAATTACGATAGTAAAATATGAAAAGGGATTTTATGTCATAATCTACTACACTAAACTAATAATAATAAAGTAATAATAATATTCTTCATTGTATAACTAACTCTGTATATCCTTTCTTATACTATAACCCTATTACCATAATAAAACAATAAAATAATTTAATATAATCTTTTATCTTCATGTAATAATATAATAAACACGTGGTAGCATTTGATAATCTGACAAATAAAAGTGTGTGGCAATTGATAGCATATAATCCAATGTATTATGATAACTAACTTATGACCATAAGATAATGTAAATGTAATTACTTAATAAATAATCCAATTCTTAAAATAATTCTTTATTTATTTCTGTGCAAAAAAATATTGGGTTTACTTTTATTAACTCTGTGTTCAACTTCATGAAGATGGGGAAAAATAACAAACCAACACGCAAATTTTTAGGAAAACAAATTTTAATAAAGTTTATTATAACATTAACAACATAACAATTTATTTACAATATGTACATTTTAAACTTCTGAAAGATTGGTATTCGAACCTCGTTAAGTCTTTACTCTGACTTAAACAAAAATAATAATTAAAAAATGATACAATATTATTAATCCCTGTTTAATCAATCTTATATAAAAACTTTGCACTTATTTAATGCTTACTAAAAATATATTTTACATCTTTGAGCCATTATTTATTCAGTATGCTTCTTTTTAAAAATTTATAGAAAGCATAATATGGATAAACATAAAATAATACTAATCGAAAAACATGGATATCCTCTTTTTACTAGACAATTTCACTTTAGCAAGATTATCGATATTATGTAAAATATCTATTGATAATTTATCTCCACATTATGGATACTATTGTTCACTATACTGGATTTATCAATTATAATACATTCCATTATAACAATATTATAGTACTATAGAATTATAATTACTAATACATTTTCTATTATTGAATAAATATAAATTGTACCTAATTTATTGTGTAGATCGTTTTACTTTATAGAATTATATTAAAAATATGCTGTACTCTTTTTTGAAAATTGAAATAAATACTTTAATATTATTTAATATTTTTAAAAAAAAAAAAACAACAACTTTGCTTTACATATTTTATTCTTAAGATCTTATATTTATTTTCTAAAAATAAATAACTTTATAACATATTTTATGATTCTTTCATTTGAAGTCCATTGGATTTCCAATTCATACCAATTCTATTTCTTCATACAAGCAAATGAACTCATCTCATTCCAACCAATTGCATATCTCCAACTCTAAATCATCTATTATTTTCTTTTAAACATACTATTTTGTACAATGTAGCTACTTTTTGAAAAATAGATAGTGAATAGATTTATAGGATGGGAAAGAAAACTAGAGTATAACACACAACTCATACCGAAATATACATCATGGCACAGTGTAATTATAAAAACCAGAGGGAAGATCTTTTCTTGTCTAATATCCTCAAATACTATAAATGATGTCAAGCTATTCATTCAGCTTTATTGATCATCAATGCTCCAAGAAAATAAACACTATCCAAAATAAGCATACAATTGCAGGGCTATGTTAACTGCATTGCACCTTTACAAATATTATGAAATACTATTCATATCCCAAATATCCTAACTTAATAATCTCCTGGATTCATGTTTATCATAATACTAATACTAGGTCACTATCCTATTCTTATTTCTTAAAGATTTACCAGGTCTTACATCGACAAATTTACTAGCTTGCATATTCAAATAATAAATAAGATTCAACTGTACTTAGAGCAATCTTACTAAACCATAAGAAAAGTTTACTTTACTTTAGTATTTTAAACTAAACACATAATATTTTGGTCATCCAGTAATATGAAAGTTCTTTAAAAAATCATATAAATATTTATTATCATGTTGGGTTATATTATCATTATAAAATCATAGTATGCATATTCCAAAATAACTCCTGATCTCACAAATGTTTTAAAATATGTTGTATAATGCATATTTAACATTCATACATCATACATTGTTACATAAGCAATCTATAAAAAGAAAAAAAATAATAAATATCAATAATTCATCAATTGTTACCAAGTGACATTAGATCACCTGCATCACTTTTGCAGTCTTCTTTTCTCCAACTAAATATAACATCTTATACATAAAATATACATTCATGCTTCTATTTAAAATATTCTAAATTAAGTTATTAAATATTATACTATAGGATTCTACACCATAAATAATTAATATTCATGCTCCTATACTTATTACTCAAAAATTTACATTTTAAAATAAACAATAAACAAATCAAAAACATATTTATGTAAACTTCAGATGAAACGTATATTTTTCCTAGGTTCAAAATATTCCCATTTTCTTTCTCAAAGTTTCAAAAGTTTTTTTTTTTTAAAAAAAAAAAAATGTTCTCTTCAAAAATGCTTTGTTTCTTCAAGAGCATTTTTTCACGTTCCCCGTTGCTATGACAACGAACAAGACAATTTGTCGGTCGGGCGGTGGTGAGCGATTAAAAAAAATACCTAGTAAAAGAAATAATAGACATCTTTTTTGAATCTTGAAATTAAACAAAAAATAATTATCAATCCGTTTAGTAAAGTTTGTAGATAAATAGTTTATGGATTCTATAAACTAGAAAGATAATTATTGGAATCATAATAAAATACACTATTCAAAGTAATAATTCGAAAATTCTGTTCTGGAATATTCCTATGTTGGTTAGGTGATGCATCCTTCGACTTAACTAAAAAATATTCGGATAAACTTATTGCGCAATCTTTATTTCCATGGCTCCATCCTTTTATTTATTTATGTATTCATTTCTCCCATAAGTTTCTTATTTAGTACATTTACTTCCATTTAGTACTTTTCTCATTAGTTTAAAAACTTCAAGTTTTTTTTAAAAATCCTTTCTAAAATGCGTTTAACCCTTTTAAGACCGTAAGTTTTATATCAAACGCTTTAGCAAATATTTTCCGTGATTCACTTTCTTAAATAATTTCTTGCAAAATATACTTTAAAAATGTTTCCTTCAGAAAGAATAACATTTTACTTTTTTAACATGAAATTTTATCAATTACTATAAAGTACAATTGTCTTATTACTACTTAATTTTAGACAAGTTTATCTTCCATATAAAAATAATGCATCTTTACCTTTAGACGGTAAAATATCTTTTTATCTGGGCTCCTTATACAATGTCCACATTACTATTTTTATTCATTAGAACAATCCTCCTGTTCATTATTAATGAAACTGTATCAACAAATATTATATACATTTTTAAAATATTATAAACTGAATATACTTTACTTCTTGACATATCCATTTATTATCGCGACGTTCTAAGTTAGACTTTGATAAAATACCACTGGCAAAAGGAACTTTAAAACTTTAGCAAAACAATTTTAATGAAGTTACTAAATATATTATAGTTTAACTCTCTTTTGCAAATACCTTTTAAAATATCAATTAGCTTTGCAAATAAAATTGTACAAAATTGACTAAATAAAAATTTAAAATTTAATATCGCCTTTATCTTCTGATATACTTTTAATCTGACATCTATCCCCTCCGTGCAATGGTATTTTATACTCCAGAAAAAACGTCATTTGATTGGTTGATTCTCACTTTTAGTTTGAGATCAAATTTACATATACTGTAATTCAGTTTTACAGAATTATATAAAAATAAAATTATGACGTAATAAAACTTAAAAATATTATTTAAAATATAACTTTTCAATCAATTATCACTTTATCAAAATTATTTAAACATTTAAAATAACTTTTAAAATATAATTTAATATTTATCCCCCTCTTAATATTCAATTTAGCTAATAGATGAAATACACAGGCTTATATATACCTAAACAAAATATTTAATTTTTATTATATCTGTATTCGTCTTTACTGCATTGTTTAAACATGCAATACCGACAGTTAACTGAATATTTGCTATGAGCTTTTATGATAAGTAAATAATTCTATTCAACCCTATGATACAACTTTTAAATATTTCAAACTTTGTTATTTATTCAAACAAGCGTGTGTGTGTTTAACCATGTATTGAAAGTCACGTGATCAAGCAGACGATTTTCAATCTATTTCTCTGTCTAAAATAATAAAATTGCAACACTTTATTATATTTTATAAAATAATTATAAAAATTTGGAAAAATAATTTAAAATATAGAATTAAATACAATTTTACTATCATAAAATTACTTTTAAAATATACGATATTAATTTTTATCAATTATAATTCACAACATAGCATTTATTAAATACAAGTTTAAAACCATTAAAATTTAACATTTAAATATACATTTAACTATTTATAACTGAGTTATTTAATATGGCCAGCTTTTGCAATCATATTTTAAGCTTTACATAACTATTCTTAAATGATTCACTATAATTTTATATACTACATATTTTATTTAGCTTCAAATTATACCCTATAATATTATTAACAAAATATGATTAACATATCAAAAGAACATACTCTAAAATTTAAAATTTTTTAGTAATCTATTGTACTTGACTATTTATGACCTATTGAAAAGGGTACAATATATATATTTTAACGGTCGGGGATGATGATGACGTTTCCAGTCTTACCGCGTCTGCCGACAGAGCGCCACTAGGCTACTTTGAACCTAGAAAATTTATAAAGTCGACAGATAAGTGCTGTTAAGATCACGGCTGTCAGCCCTAGTCACTAGCTCATAGAGTAGCAGAGATTTTAAACATTTATAAGTTTCAATAGATTTCTATTCTCAAAGTATATATATTAAATATTTAGAACAATAAAATAAAAGAAGCCACTGCCAGTAATTAACACACAAATAGATTTTTATTAACGCACATTTAAAATTGAAGATTAAATTTATTTTTAGATTTTAACATTAATATTTTTTTTTTTTTAATTTAAATTACTATTTTAACTAGATCGCACAGATGGATATTTAAATTATATTTTACTTTAGCATGTCGAGCATAGATAGTCTACATAGTTTTTTTTTCACTTAAAAACTTATCAAAACATTCATTCAATCTCAGACCAAAAGTTTGTAGTCAACCCAATGCCTGCTTCCAGATATATAGTAGCAATCAATGCAATACGAAGATGCTAGCATAAAATCACGCCACAGGAATGTGCATCTGGCAGCATGATATTATTTGAAGGAAATGATCCAGGTCTAGATCAGGAAAGTGCCTCTGTCTGACTAAGGAATCATGTATATAAATTTTTTTTAAAGAGTGCTACGTATGGGGAAAAGCGGTCTTTCTGCCGTCTTATAAATCCCTGTCCATAGAGCTAGGAGAGGTCAATGGTGCAGGAAATACATCTGCGACCATTTTCAACGATATGACTGCCTCTTTGGAGTCATGCATTCAGTTGGGCACATTGCCCTGTATGCTAAACACGCTTCGCATTACATTAATATAAACGTCTATATATCTCTCCACTAGCACTGACACAACCACAAAACAAGTAGCCTGAAATTAAAATCTGTTAAATTAAACATAAATGAATTTAAACATAGTTATTAATCTTTATTCATGCAACTATCTACACCCAACTTTTAAATTTAATACATTTTAGTTAAAACATAATACACACACAAAAAAAATGAACTGGAAATGATTGCTTAAACGTCTACATAAAAAAAATATCAATAATTGAATTTGCATTCTTTAAGTCAGATAAGAGTTCTTATTTTCAGGTATTATTTGCATTTTTAGGAAAGTTCTTATTAGATAGACACAATAGTTCATACTTTACGGTTTTAATAGATCGAGACGTCCATCTTCGTGATCACTTTCATAGATTTTGTCCTTCTTTGAAATAAAACTGCGACTTGCCATGCATTTGGTCAGGAACTGTCATCCAGAGGCCTCAGCTGGTTGTCCGGAAAATTAAATTTATTGCAGACTTCCACATCGTGAAAATCTGCAATATAGCTAGTTATAACGATCTATTCATAGTCAGCTCTAAGATAACAATTATCATAATAATTTGGCTTTTATATTTTTCTTAGCCTCTTATCATTTGATCTTAGGATTCAATCGGCAATACGTCACTAATCCTCTGGTGTTTCAGTTACGGTCCGTGCTGAATTTCTGGTGTTTGCATTGGTCATTTAATTTCTTTGTACTCTCTTATCTGACCCTTTAATTTATTTTAAATGCCTCAAGGGCTAGCTTGTTTTCGAACAATCATTTCCATTTTCTAAGATTATAGAAATCAACATTATTTCTATTTCCAAAAATATCAAATCTTTATATCTTTTACTTTTTTACAAAAAAAATTACTTTCAAATAAAACTATTTTTTAAAATAGTTTTTAAAGTTGTCCATCATGCGATCTATATATACGTTAAACAGTTTTTAAATTTCAGTTTTTAAGTTAAGTTTTCTTTCTTTTTAATAAATCAATTTTTATTTGTGATCTTTCATTTTAATTGTAAAATAATGTGACGGCATATTATATTCCGTTACATATCAGTAAACTTCCTCAAAAAAACAAAACATTAAAAAAAAAAAAAGAATTTACTTAGTGTTAGTAATGATGTTACACAAATTGATTATACTAATTTTTTTTTTAAAAGACAAAACTTTGGTTATTAATGAAAAGACATAACTTTGGTTAGTAATTACAAGAAAAAAAATGCTGACTATTCTTTCCTTTTCACCCCAGCTGAGATTACACCTCCTCCCTCAATAGTTCCCTTTCCCCTACATTTCATTATTAACTTAGGCAAGTCAAAGATGTTACGTGATTTTAGACTTTTTTTTTTTTTTTAAATTAAATTATGATTTATAAATTATTATGTTTTATTCCTCGCATTTATTTCTACATATGCGCAATTTTCTTACTGGCAGTACTTTTTACACAAAATTCAAGTTTATAACTATATAATACAAAAAATATATTCTGATTTCAGAAAAAAATATTACTGGCTTAATTTTCAAGGTACTCGTGGTTTATTAAACGTCAGGCCACACGCTGGGCAGCCACTTTAACAGTCGGGGATGATGATGACGTTTCCAGTCTTACCGCATCTGCCGACAGAGCGCCACTAGGCTACTTTGAACCTAGAAAATTTATAAAGTCGACAGATACGTGCTGTTAAGATCACGGCCGTCAGCCCTAGTCACTAGCTCATAGAGTAGCAGAGATTTTAAACATTTATAAGTTTCAATAGATTTCTATTCTCAAAGTATATATATTAAATATTTATAACAATAAAATAAAATAAGCCACTGCCAGTAATTAACACACAAATAGATTTTTATTAGCGCACATTTAAAATTGAAGATTAAATTTATTTTTAGATTTTAACATTAATATTTTTTTTTTTTTAAATTTAAATTACTATTTTAACTAGATCGCACAGATGGATATTTAAATTATATTTTACTTTAGCATGTCGAGCATAGATAGTATACATAGTTTTTTTTTCACTTAAAAACTTATCAAAACATTCATTCAATCTCAGACCAAAAGTTTGTAGTCAACCCAATGCCTGCTTACAGATATATAGTAGCAATCAATGCAATACGAAGATGCTAGCATAAAATCACGCCACAGGAATGTGCATCTGGCAGCGTGATATTATTTGAAGGAAATGATCCAGGTCTAGATCAGGAAAGTGCCTCTGTCTGACTAAGGAATCATGTATATAAATTTTTTTTAAAGAGTGCTACGTATGGGGAAAAGCGGTCTTTCTGCCGTCTTATAAATCCCTGTCCATAGAGCTAGGAGGGGTCAATGGTCCAGGAAATACATCTGTGACCATTTTCAATGATATGACTGCCTCTTTGGGGTCATGCATTCAGTTGGGCACGTTGCCCTGTATGCTAAACACGCTTCGCATTACATTAATATAAACGTCTATATATCTCTCCACTAGCACTGACACAGCCACAAAACAAGTAGCCTGAAATTAAAATCTGTTAAATTAAACATAAATGAATTTAAACATAGTTATTAATCTTTATCCATGCAGCTATCTACACCCAACTTTTAAATTTAATACATTTTAGTTAAAACATAATACACACACAAAAAAAATGAACTGGAAATGATTGCTTAAACGTCTACATAAAAAAAATATCAATAATTGAATTTGCATTCTTTAAGTCAGATAAGAGTTCTTATTTTCAGGTATTAATTATTTGCATTTTTAGGAAAGTTCTTATTAGATAGACACAATAGTTCATACTTTACGGTTTTAATAGATCGAGACGTCCATCTTCGTGATCACTTTCGTAGATTTTGTCCTTCTTTGAAATAAAACTGCGACTTGCCATGCATTTGGTCAGGAACTGTCATCCAGAGGCCTCAGCTGGTTGTCCGGAAAATTAAATTTATTGCAGACTTCCACATCGTGAAAATCTGCAATATAGCTAGTTATAACGATCTATTCATAGTCAGCTCTAAGATAACAATTATCATAATAATTTGGCTTTTATATTTTTCTTAGCCTCTTATCATTTGATCTTAGGATTCAATCGGCAATACGTCACTAATCCTCTGGTGTTTCAGTTACAGTCCGTGCTGAATTTCTGGTGTTTGCATTGGTCATTTAATTTCTTTGTACTCTCTTATCTGACCCTTTAATTTATTTTAAATGCCTCAAGGGCTAGCTTGTTTTCGAACAATCATTTAATTAATAAAACAATCATTTCCATTTTCTAAGATTATAGAAATCAACATTATTTCTATTTCCAAAAATATCAAATCTTTATATCTTTTACTTTTTTACAAAAAAAATTACTTTCAAATAAAACTATTTTTTAAAATAGTTTTTAAAGTTGTCCATCATGCGATCTATATATACGTTAAACAGTTTTTAAATTTCAGTTTTTAAGTTAAGTTTTCTTTCTTTTTAATAAATCAATTTTTATTTGTGATCTTTCATTTTAATTGTAAAATAATGTGACGGCATATTATATTCCGTTACGATCAGAATATTTAAAGAAATTTGTTGCCTAAGGTTAAATCAGGGAAGAATATTTTCTTTTCAAATGCAGATCTATGTAGTCTATTCATACTTGACTATCTAAATAAAATATTAAACTCCTTGAAACTTAGTTAAATGTAAAATTAAAAGTTAATATAAAAATCTAAAATGTTAAACTTATTCCTCAAAATTTAAATGTTATTTTATATGTGCGTAAATAAATATTTTTATGTGTTAATTTCTGGCAGTGGCTTTTATTCTTTGATATTTAAGATATAAATTCAGATATAGATTTTTATCTCTGCGTCTCCACTGAGCTAGTGACTTGGGCTAACGATCGGAATATTTAAATAAAGTGGAATCTTAACAGCGCGTATCTGCCTACTCTATAAATTTTTCTAGGCTCAAATGCCTAGATGGTGCCCTGGTAGTTGCAGATATTGTTTTTGCGGTTAGATTCGATCTTCACTTTCTTTTCGATCGTTATAATTGGCGTCCCAAGTGTGGCCTTACCTCAGATTGACCCTGAGAAGGGGAATTGATGATGATGAAATTTCCGATCTTTAATAAACACGAGTGCCCTGAGAATTTTAAAAGTGAATCATGCAAATAACATGTTTTTTCTGAAATAAGTACATTTTTGTACTAACGTAAAGTTATAGCCAGATGTTTAATAAACCATTAGTACTTTTGAAAATAAATCATGCCCGTAGTATTTTTTCTGAAATTAGTATAAATATATTTGTTTTATTGACGTGGAGTTGCAGTTTGAAGTTTTGTTTAAAAAGTGCTGCCAGTAAGAAAAATTGCGCATATGTAGAGATAAATTCGAGGAATAAAAACTAATAAATAAAACATAATAATAAATCTAAATCATATTTTTTTTAAAAAAAAAAAGTCTTGTTAAATTAAAATCTAATCGTTCAACTTGCCTAAGTAATAGTTAAAGGTAGGAGAAATGAAACTTGGAAGGGAGGGGGCAGAAATTTAGCTGGTAGTAAGGAATCATCAGTCAACTTTTTTTTTTTTATCATTATATTTGTAATTACTGTTTTGTCTTTAAAAAAAAAAGTTTTGTCCTTTTGAAATTTCATATATAACAAATTTGTGTAACGTAATTACTAACACTAAGTAAATTCTTTTTTTTTTTTTAAATGTTTTTATTTTTTTTGAGGAAGTTTACTGATATGTAACGATATATAAATATGTCATTACATTAAATTGAAATAAAAACTTTTAAGTTCGCATATAAAAATAAGTGTATTAAAAAGAAAAAAAAAACTAAACGCTAAAATTAAAATGTTTGTTAAACGTATATATTCGCATAGATGCTAAACTTTAAAAATATTTTTTTCATAAACAAAAAAAAAAAGTATTTGAACGTATTTTTTTTAATAAAAAAATACAAGATTGAAATATAAAAATATTTTAATAAAAAAATAACATAAGTTAGAATAAAAACAGGTATTAATTAATTCCTGTAATCTATAAATGGAAATGATTGTTTATTAATTATCTAAAAGCTGTTTAATTAAAAAGTCAGATGAAAAGTTAGATAAGAGAAGAAAGAGATTTTAGCTTGACCAATGGAAGCAAATAAAGGCCCGGACCATAACGAAAAAACAGAACAGTGACGTTTTTGTTCATGGAATCCATAGGAGGACTATAAAAAGAAAAAATATTGAGTTCCAGTCAGTTTTCCAACTTGATTTTGGTGAGTCTAGCGACAAGACGCACTTGTCGTCCTCACTCACTTATTTTAAAAATGCAAAGACTGTGATACCAGAACAGAACCAGCTAATGCTACCTCCAAAATATCAGACCGGTCTTCCAGGAAAGTCTCTGTGGGAATTGCCAATGGGAACATGGACTCTTCTACCGTAAGCAATAGAACTGAACAATTGTTAAAATCATAATATTAATTAAGAACTTTAAAGATTGATAAGTTAATTTAAATTTTATAAAAAGAACTTTTCTCTGACTTATGTGTCAACTCAATTGATAATGTGTAATATTATATATGTTTGCGTTTGATAAAAAAATCATTTCCATTTATTATTTATTTGTATTAATATTTATTGTTTAAATTTTAAATGAGGAAATTTAAGGTTGGGTATAGACGTTGCATAGATTCGTTAGCGGTTGATAATGTTGTGGTTTTCACATTCGATTAGAATATATGTCAATGATATCACTGCAAGCATCTTACGATGAATGCTAATGGGATTTGTATATTCCCTATGCAAGGGACATTTATCAATGACTTTGTATTTTGATCGGTTGTGTTTAATTTGGAATGTTTTTGACCGTGGAATCTGTGCAGCTGATCTGTACTCAACATTTTAAAACAAATTTTATATAATGCATTTGTGCGAACGTATGTAAATGTTAAATTTAAGTCGGGCGTGAATGGCTATATAGTTTTGTAAAGTTATATTAAGGGAGGGTAATCTTAGGTTATTCATTTCATAGTTGAATTGGTTCAATGGATTGGATATATTTGTGTAATTAGTAGATGTAGTATGAGGTCCGCTACGGGCAGGATTATAGATATACGCCACACACCCTCTGTTTGCCTATGGATGAGTTTGTAAGTCGGCAGAAGACCGCAGTCCATTCCTATGGAGTTTTTGTTTATTGTTCTACTTGCCAACAGATGTCACATTCCTGTTGGTGGAGAGTCAATGTCTTCTCTATTTCTACTTATTGTTCAGGTGTACGTTTCCTGACAGTATAGTATTTTGTGTTGTCGTATCATGCTACATTGAATACATGAATGTATCAGATGGATTGGCGCCAGTTTGGTTGCGAAATTTGTTGCCTAAGGTTAAATCAGGGAAGAATATTTTCTTTTCAAATGCAGATCTATGTAGTCTATTCATACTTGACCATCTAAATAAAATATTAAACTCATTGAAATTTATGTAAATATACAATTAAAGAGTAATATAAAAAAATCTAAAATGTTAAACTTATTCCTCAAAATTTAAATGTTATTTTATATGTGCGTAAATAAATATTTTTATGTGTTAATTTCTGGCAGTGGCTTTTATTCTTTTATATTTAAGATATAAAATTTATAGATTTTTATCTCTGCGTCTCCGCTGAGCTAGTGACTTGGGCTAACGATCGGAATATTTAAATAAAGTGGAATCTTAACAGCGCGTATCTGCCTACTCTATAAATTTTCTAGGCTCAAATGCCTAGATGGCGCCCTGGTAGTTGCAGATATTGTTTTTGCGGTTAGATTCGATCTTCACTTTCATTTCGATCGTTATAATATATATATTGTCTTTCCTATGTGATTTGAATTTACATAAAGTAACATTCTTCACATTTTAGTTGTTTCTGGTAGGCCTTTTTTTACTCACTATAGAGTGAAAGTTAATCAAGCTATGGAGAAAGAAATATCTAACAAATTTCCAAAACATAGCTATATTTCCTTATTAACTGGCCTACCAAGTATTGCATTCGGAATTGCTGACAAAGTTAGTTTTAATTTATAAGAGGACGCCATTGTCAATAGACCCCTAAAAGATCGGGTTTATTATTTCCTGTAACTTTATTTATTTTTTAGAAAATATTATTCCTAGAGCTTAGTCAATAACTTTTAAATAGAATGGCAAAGTAGTTTCTTTAATTAAATATTAATTAACTAATATTCACAACATCTAATATTGAAATTAAGAACGTACAAAGAGAGTGCCAAATCAATACTAAATATTTTACTAAAATATATTTAAAATATTTATGCAAGACTCGTTAAAAAAAAAAAAACATATACTAATCCAAATACTATTAATCAGATGATAGTTCTTGTTCCATTTAAATTTCTCTAGCTAGTTCCTTTATACATTGAAAATTGACACTATCAGTAGGATCAACCATGGTTAACGTTAATTGACCAATAATTAAAGTCACAAATTGGGAGTAAATAATCTTAACTTACCGGTAAGCTTGCATCAGTTCTTATAATATATATGTCTTCCTTTGGGATCCCATGTTCCTTGACATTCAATTGATCTCTCCTGCCAGCATTTGGTCAGTTCCATAGCTGGAGCAAGAAGCTCAGTTGCGATGACCTTCGCTGCAAAAGACCGTGGACACAAGGCTTCATTTCCATTCTTGCATTACAACTTCATTCAGCAAGTGAGCAGTGTTCCTGTGCAGAAACATTTCACTACAACAGGTCACTCTCACAGAAACCTCCACTTGAAGAACACATAACCAGAAAATAAATGAAAAGACCTAGATCGAAGTTGTCCTCTTCTTTTTATAAACCCCTGTGCATGTTATTATTATCATGACACTTAGGTTTATAATCTTATACATTTATTTTTAACTTTCTGTAATAAAGTTCTTTTTTTTTAGTAAATCATTTCCACCATCTTTAATCAATAACCTAAAGGTTTTCTTGATCGTAATCTTTGTACTTTTGGAATTCTTTTTGATTATCTGGATTAGTAATCTGCATGCCTTTCTTTTATTCTTTCCAATTTCAACTTTTATTAAATTATGTATAAATAATTTGAACCAAAAAAAATCAACTCTCTTTGTATGTTTCCAAATAAAAATAAATTACACTAACTAAAAAAAAATTTTTTTTAATGTGTTAATTTAAAAGATCTTTAAATTTACTTTTTTTTTAACTCTTAAATATTTTAAATGCCAATATCTTTGGACCATCTATTTGTAGACAGTACAATAAGCATGAAGAATATATATATGCTTTCCTCTCCCCACTATAACCATTGATATGTATGAGTGACTCCAGTCATAAGCTAGCTAATTGTATTTTTATATTAGACTATTTCCATCACCTAATATGAGTATTGAATATCTTTAGAAAAATTTATTTTAAATATCATTCAACTTTTAGTAATAGCACATCAAACAGGGTAGTATATGCACAATGTTTTGAGAGGTATTATTCTCCCCTCTTCTTCAGGTGTTGCTGGCTTGACCAGTGACAATACCAGCATGGGAATTGAACCTGGTCCCTTAGATTCTTGAGTCTTGAATTATAAGGATTGCTCAGTTGGTTAGAGCATTACCTTAAAATTCAATATTACCTTAAAATTTAAGACTCCAGAATCTAAGGGTCCTTGTTGGTCAGGCCAGAAACACCTGAAGAAGAATGGAGAATAATATCTCTACAAACATTGTCCTTATACTAACCTGTGTGTTATTATTAATGGTTGAATGTATTTGGAATATGTAAATAACATAAATTTTTATAAAGACATTCAATACTCATATTAAATTATGGAAATAGTACAATATAAAAATACAACTAAAACACCATTATCACAAACCTTCATGAAAACAATAATCTAGCTAAGTTCATTAAGTTAAACTATTTATTAAAGCTTTGCCCTTTACATTTTTTGTGTACATTTATTGAGACATAGCTCTAATTATATCAAACATTTCAATGGCAGTTTTGTTCCATTTAAAACAAAATTTAATGTTAACATTTTGCTCCACATGGATTAAAGTGCAAAACTCTGTCACATTTCGTGCTATAATTTATGGTGTGAACATTCTAGTATCTTAAAAATTTGTAGTGAATCACTAAACTATGTAGCTACAAAAGACATCTTAATTCAGAGGTAGTAATGTAAGCATCTTAGAAAATTAACTAGTCATTAGTCCATTTTACTGGAACACATTATGTACATTAATATTATAAATCTATTCATGACAAAGATGTCAGCAAATTTTTAACATTTTCAATATATATGGTTTATTTGCATTTGTTAGAACTACTTCTATTATTATGTGATAACAGATAAGATAAAGTTGATTATAAACAACTATATTCAAAAAAAGTCTGACATTTTTAGTCATATATATATATTGTACCAATATTGATATTGCACATATAATTTTATCTAAAAAAAATTATTATTAAATAATAAATAAGTTATAAAAATATGAAAGGTTTCTTTAAGTAAACAAAATCAGTTTGTTTTTGAAAAAGATATGAATCAAATAGTTTTCCAGCGTTAGTTTTGAAATAAAAAGCTACAATTAATTAATCAAAAGGGGGGAGGGGAAGTCTTGGTAAGGAAAATTAAACTAAAGCTTTGTAAAAGGAAATAAAGAGTTTTCTTATTTGTATTCGTAAAATATAAATAATTTAAAGTTTAAAGTTTAAAAAAAAAACAAATCTCTTTTCATTTGAATTAAAGAAAATGTAAAACTAGTAGCATACATGTGTATATATGTGCGATTGTCAACAATAGAATAAATGTTATTATAAATAAATGAAAGTTAAAGAAGATTATCATTAAAAAACACGGCAATGGTTATTAATCAATTATTAATATAAAACAACATTTTGCATGGCTATTATTAATTAAGTAATCTTTCAAAACACGTTTATCAAATGATTATCACTGGAATTTCGACAACAGATCTTTGCCGGAGATAGAAAGACAACATGTCGCAGGTATAAATAGACTTTTTTATCGGACAATAGTCAGTTTACAAATTAGTTGAGTGAGTGCAGTTCACAAAGTAATTGAGTAGTGCTGTTCAGAAATTAATTGAGTCAGTTAAGAAACAAAATGCAGTGTTGAAAAGATTTTGGGAATTCATGCCTCTCCACAGCCTAAAAAGTCCGATGAAAACAGCAAGATCTGCCCATGAAATAATGTCAACGTAACAACTTAGAAAATCTCCGCCAGTATTTAATTGTCTCCAATAGTAATAATCGTGAAAATCAGGAAACTCATCAAGGAAAAGTCCCAGCTGGCTGGTAAGCATTCATAATGGAAATATTCTCACCGAAAGCAGCCTCCAAAGAGAACAAAATTCTACGTCTATATTCAAAAGCCTAGGTAAAAACATTTGCTTATTTCGTTTATACTGTAATAGCCATTGCATTGCATTAATTCATATGAATCTTTCAAGAGTCTAATTATATGAACTTTATATCATACATAAATGAACTATTGATATGTGTGTTTAAATTTCAAATGCTATGTAATACTTTATTATTATTATGTGTGTACATGAGTTAATATGTGTGTGATCATTATATCAATATTTATTAGTTAAATTAGAGTGTTCTGTTATTAAATCTATAGGAATATTTAAACTATTTAGAAATGTTAATTTAAAATATGCGTGTGTTTTATTAGAATTATAAAATGTTTAAATTTAGTAAATAAATGTTAGTTAATAAATTATCTTTAAAATTAAACTTTATTTGTCGGTCAATTCTTTTTATCAATTCCTTTTATCAAATTCTTTTATCAAGTCTTTTAACCACTAATTAAGTATAATCTATTAGTGATTACAAACAACTGAGCTAGTCGTGGATTTAGGCGTTGAGTTAGTGGCCACTGTTCAAAGTGCGTTGTCTATTCTTTTACAATAAGCAGCTGGCACCCGTGGTTATACACAAACAAAAAAGTGCTTTGGACGTGGTGTTGAACTCAACAGCCGAGAAAGAAGCTATGTCCTGGAAATGTAACGTTAGTTATATACTTTATAGCTATCGTTTGGGCATACATACTCTCCGAGTATGTTCTTCTCTGCCTAAGAGACCGGTGTTTCAAATGCACACATTCGAATTCAGTTCAATATATGTATAATATATTCCAAATTTTTAATCATCTTAATTTCCTGATTCTTTTCCATTTATATTTGTACATATAAATAAAAATACCTTATTTTTTTATATTTTTTAACAGGAAAACTTTTTATTAATGTTCTACTTTGGCTAAACCAAACCTAATCAGCCATTTTCAGAAATAAGTAAAAAAAAAAAAATGAAAATGAAGAGAATAAGCAAATAATAATTATAGTTGCATAAAGAAATAAAACTAAAAACCATCATTATTTTTAATCTTCAAGACATTTTAATATCTATATTAATAAACAGTAAATATGTATAAAACAACAGCAAACTCTCCATACAGTAGTGCCACCTAGTGCAAGCCATGTTAATCAATGGATGCAAGTAGAGTTGTGCATAAAATTCCTATCTAGTGCCTACTCATCCAGTATTCACAGACTTGTTTCTAACTTGTGGCTTTCATCAGTTAGAAGTGTTGGATCTGAGAGCACTGCAACTAGATCTTAGGATCTAATGCAACCCTCTAGCAGACACCTTTTAACTATTTAGTTAACTATAAAGCTATGATCTCAAAATGAAAGTGCAATAATGTTTTCAATTCAAGCTAATCAGATCTAAATTCATTTGAGTAGCTATATATTTTGGTGTTTTTTATAGCTATAGCTACCATCATCCTATGGGCAGGATTGATATTAGATGACTAATACATCACATGATCATCACTTCCTATGCTTACACAAGCTGTTAAAACTGTAGTAAACTTTTTATACAGGAGTGCCACCCAGTGAAAACCATAATAACCACTGGATGTTAGGTTTATGCATTCATTAAATACTATGGCTTCCATTAGGTGGAAGCACTGCATTAAGAGTTTGATTCGCTTGGATAAATGGGAGAAAAAAATTGGTAAATGAAGCAAAGAAAGAAACTAACAGTATTTTCATATAATAAATATGATGTAGCTATAACTGTATGGAAGGGAGTTGCAGTAGCAGGGTTAACATATGGTAATGATGCATTATGTGTTAGTAAAAGGGTTTTAGATTATTTAGAGAAAGTGCAAAGGAAAGTAGGAAGACATGCATTACATGCAGAGATGTGGACAGCAAAGGAGGCAATTCAAGGAGAAATGGAATGGTCAAGTTTTTATATGAGAGATGCAAAAAGTAAAATGAAAATGTTTGGTAGGTTGCAGTTTATGGATAGTAAAAGAATAGCCAAAATAGTGTTTAAGTGTGTTATGAATAAAGGACAAGTAACAAGATGGGTGAGAAAGATAATGTGGTATGCAAAAGATTTGGATAAAGAATTTATATCAGTATACTTGTATAAAAGGTGGGATGGTATGTGTTAGGAGGATTGTTGAATGTTATAATGGTAAGAAATGGGATAAAAGAATAGAAGCATTAATAAAAAATAGGGAGTTGAAGAAATGGAGAACTAGTATGGAGGGTAAGAAGAGTTTAAATATATATAGAAGTAAACAGAATATTGGATGCGAGTTAATTTATGATAATAGTAAGGAAAGTAGTTTATTGTTTAAGGTTCTAACGGGATCTTTAGCAACAAGAGAATATACATGTAAATGGAAAACTATGGGTGATTTAGTGTGCAAATTGTGTAAGAAAGGTATAGAAACTATTAGGCATCTGTTGATTGAATGATAATGAAGTTATGGAAGAATAGGTATGAACAAAGTGACTATACAGAAAGTGAGTTATTAGTTTTTATGCTGGGTTTGCGAAAAGTTAAGGGGGATTTAGATATAAAGGCCATAGAGTTGACAAAGATTATGTTGTGGAAATGGGATGGGGCAGAATATGGGAAGACTTAGAATGGGGAATGGAAAACAAAGAGGCTAGGGCATAAGTGCTGAGATATTCTTGACTTCGTTTAAGGAGAAGCCAAATACATCACATCACATCCGTTTTAAGGAAATAGTGAACATGTGACGTTTTTAATTAGTTTAATATCTATTTAAAAATTTAAAAAAGTTAAATATTTTGTAATTCAAAAATATCTCGTTTTTAAATAATACATAAATAAATGCCAGTGAAAGATGAAATAATAAATAATTATTATTTTTTAACATTATTATAAATAATTAAGCCTTATATAAATGTCAAATAATAAAAATATCTAGTGAATGTTAGTATTAAAACCTAATCAAATTTACATTGTAACTATTAATTATAGTAATGTCTTCATGTTATATCTTATAAAATTAAATTTAGAATTTAAAGATATAAAGGATCGCTTTTTAAAAGTTTTTATTAAAATAAGTTAACTTTTAAAATCATTGAAACATTTTTTCTCGTAATTACTAAGAAACTCGATCATTTTTATATCAAAGTTTTTACATTGTGAACATACAAAATATTCATTACAAATTTTCTAATATATAAATATTTTTTAATACAGCATGTATGATTTTCTCACGACTGATATATAAGCTATATGTGGAAAGATTAATAATATAATTAATCATTCAGTAAAAATATACATAAATTTCAACTAATACTCTTTTTTCTATTTTAATTATGCAGCTATAAATATTAAAAACAAATATATTAGTCAAGCGTTGGTGGCATAGCGGTTAGCATAGCTGCCTTCCAAGCAGCTGACCTGGGTTCGCTTCCCGGTCAACACATTTGACATTTGAAATATATATATATATATATTAAAGGTTCCTAAGATATATTTCAAAAGAAGCAAGTCTTTTAATGTCAGAACCAGATCTACACAGCTCCCATAATGCTATAATCTGTTGTCTTACATGCTGCTAATATAAATATTAAATCCACATAGGTCAATATGTAAATAATTAATGGAGAAATCCATTCCGCCTCCAGGCTATGAATAAATAATTTCTGTTGACAAAAAATCAAAAATAAGAGATCCATTCTATTTTCTATTCTCTAGCAACAGAATATTATTTATTGATAATACAATGAACGCTAATTATATAAAATGCGCTAAAACGCACGAACACACAAAGCTGAAGTCAAAGAAATCTTAATACTGTAGATTGATATAAACTAAATATATGTACCTAAGTATGTGGCTAAGCGCTTTCGAGGACTAAGGTCGCCACATACTTAGATACATATATTTAGTTTATATCTATCTACAGTATTAAGATTTCTTTGACTTCAGCTTTGTGTGTTCGTGCGTTTTAGCGCAATTTATATATTTATACATTGTAATAATTAGCCGCAGTCTATACTTTTTTCTCATTTCAATGAACGCTAAGCATATGGCATTACATACATTTGTATTACCAAAGTTTTTAGAAAGTACTTACTTGTTTAACTAGTAAATGTTTGAAGATTAAGGGTATATTTTGGTTATAATTTTTTTGAATATAAATCAAAGCAAATAATAGAAGAAAGCCAATGTTTAACAGGTTAAGATTTATAAAACTTTAGACAAATATGAATTTTATTGAATTTAAATTCTATATTTGAATTAAGTTTGAAGCAGTCATATTAAATATCTAGTCACAACCATTGTCTTCGAATAAATACAGAAACAATTTTTAATAACTTTTTATTAGATTAGAAATTATTATATTACTCTTAATTAACTGAAACACACAGGCTCATTATATACCTTTGTCTATATATGTAATATATAGGGTATACGAGGACAGACTTTCACATGACCCACCACTCTCCATACTATCTCATAACACTGATACACTTGAACACATATCTTTTCGGCATATATGTGTTCAAGTGTATCGGTATTATGAGATAGTCGTGGAGAGTAGTGGGTCGTGAGGAAGTCTGTGCTCATATACCCTATATATTACTCTTAATTGTATTTAAAGTCAAAAATAATATAATAATTTCTAATCTAATAAAATTTCATTAAGAATTATATTTGAATTTATTGAAAATCTGATAGTAGTGAAGAAGTGCGTTCTAAAAATTATGATACTTAGAAAATAAATTTTATTCTATATTAATACACAGTGTGTCCCATTAAAAAGGTGACTGGTTCTTTTCCAAGGTTTTTGAAATGTCTGGTCATAATCATTGCTAGGGTTAAGTATCAATATCATTTAGCTCCTCATCACGAAAGTTTTAAAATGCTAGCATTAAAGTTTTACTGGTGGTAATCTTAAACTATAAAGATCTATGCAGCCACATACCATTACTAATAGATATTTTAAAGCCTATAAGTTGTGGAGAACAGAGATTCTTCAGCAACATCAATTGGCAAAAGCAAACAACAATAAACATGCTATGGTTAATCTAATAAACAAACAAAAACAGTTGTTATCATACATAAACTAAAATTAAAATGGGCAGAACTCTCCATACAGTTGTGCCACTCTTTCTGGCATCCATCGATTACTCTGGCTTGCACTGAGTGGCACTACTGTATGGAGAGTTTTGCATATTTTAATAACAGTTATGAGCAAGCATAATAAATGGTGATCATGTGGAATTTAGTGGTTTAATAAGCTAAAATTACCATCGTGCATTGGCATTCATTTCATTTGTTGACATCATGTAGACCTTTTTAATATTAACAATGACAAAACTTTATTACTTAATTAAATATTATCTCATATAATATTATTGTCCAAGCAATTTACCACTGTTACACAATGTTTTATTTACCACCCTTTTCTTACAATTTACAGTTTCGATTGCCCCAGCAATCTTCTTCAGAACTTTATATCTCCCAACCTCAACTGTTACAGTCAAATTTTGAAAATATTTAGAAAATTTGTAAAATTTGACTGTAACAGTTGAGATTGGGAGATATACTCTAAATAAGATTGCTGGGGCAATTGAAACTGTAAATTGTAAGAAAATGGTTGTAAATAAAGCATTGTGTAATGGTGATAAAGTGCTTGAACAATTTAGTAATATATGGTATACCTTTGGCAATGCAATAAGAAAGAATAGTTATTATACTTTTTGAAGAAGATTTAAATATTATCTCTGAAATCTATTATTTATCTATTTTTGTTAGATATGTGTTAGCTATATCAAAATGTTCACACATACATGTTTCAATCTTAACTCTCAAAGAATAGTTAGTAATTAAATATATTAACTCCAAACATTTACAATGTGGAGATCAATTACTGCAACAGCCTGATACAGTATGAATTCGATCCTACACTACATTAAAAATATAATAGCAAAATAGATTTCTTAGCATCTGGAGTCTAAATTAAAATAATCATGCAAATAAACTACACATACAATTAATCTCATTATGGCAGAATTATGTTCTTGGGGAGAAATGTTTCTAAACCCAGAGTAAAATGAAAAGCATCTATGAGTAATCACACATAGATTACACATAAAATCAAATTCAAGTATGTGGATTATATATCATGGAAAGGCAAATAAACATATATAGAATTCATGTGCAGCATATAAACTATCTACAAGATCATTATATAAATACACACACACATGTATATATATATATATAAACAAAGCAAATTATAAATCACGTAACTTGCTATAGCTTGCATTTTATGATCACAGATGGAGCTTTACCAATATCTCCGAACAAGCTTGTGTTTACATAAACGTCAAAAGAGAATAGAATTCAATATCTCTTTCATTGTCTCCACCTTCAGATCATCTGATTTCAAGCTAATTGGCTATCATCAGTGAATGATAGGACTAGAAACTAGATCTAAACACTAACTCTAAGAGCATTTATGAAACATGTCTCTATCTGTTTGCAAGCATAAATTCTTTAGATATGTAATGTCTTCAAATTCAGCCTAACAAAATAGATAGCTATGTGGATCTAAAATCAGTTCAGTTTCACCACATGGTAAAAGCCTCTGCAATATATATCATTGCAAAAACCTTCAAGGGTACATTTATAATAAACAAAACAAGTTATAAATCACGTAACTTGCTATAGCTTGCATTTTATGATCATAGATGGAGCTTTACCAATATGTCTGAACAAGCTTCTGTTTACATAAACGTCAAAAGAGAATAGAATTCAATATCTCTTTTGTTGTCTCCACTTTCAAGCTAATTGGCTATCATCAGTGAAGAATAGGATTAGAAACTAGATCTAAACACTAACTCTAAGAGTGTTTATGAAATACATCTCTATCCGTTTGCAAGCATGAATTTTTTAGACACATAATGTCTTCAAATTCAGCCTAACAAAATAGATAGCTATGTGGGTCTGAAATCAGTTCAGTTTCACCACATAGTAAAAGCCTCTGCAATATATATCATTGCAAAAACCTTCAAGGGTACATTTATAATAAACAAAACAAGTTATAAATCACATAACTTGCTATAGCTTACATTTTATTATCACAGATGGAGCTTTACCAATATCTCCAAACAAGCTTGTGTTTACATAAATGTCAAAAGAGAATAGAATTCAATATCTCTTTCATTGTCTCCACCTTCAGATCAGCTAATTTCAAGCTAATTGTCCATTATCAGTGAAGGATAGGACTAGAAAATAGATCTGAACACTAACTCTAAGAGCATTTATGAAACATGTCTCTATCCATTTGCAAGCATGAATTTTTTAGACATGTAATGTCTTCAAATTCAGCCTAACAAAATAGATAAGTATGTGGGTCTGAAATATTGAATTCTATTTTCTTTTGACATTTATGTAAACACAAGCTTGTTCAGAGATATTGGTAAAGCTCCTTCTGTGATCATATATATATCAACCTTTAATTTCAAACATGTATCTCATACAAAAAAACTTCAAAACTGCTGTAAAATTCTAAGTAAAATAAAATCAGCTTTCTAAACTACTTATGTGTGTATATGTGCACATTATCATCAGCCACACATACCTTTATTTTTATTCATTTTTAAATACATCATTCAAATGATTTTTGAATAACTTCAAAGATATAAGGTGTGTAAAGACAAAATAAAAAATAGAGTCATATATCACATGACTCCACTTCTTTTTTAAGCTTATAAAATATAAACAAAGAGCTTTGCTAATTGATCAACAAGCTTTGTGATAAATGCTTAGCAAGAGAAAGCATTTAAAACATCTCTATCAGAAACCACACCCAATTCCCTGACCAATGGGTTCATGCTTAAGCATTCCTCAGAGAGATGCTAGGGTGGTTTCAGACACTAGCTTGGGTTGGTATTTTTAGATCTAGTGTCTGAAATTATCATAGCACCTCTCTGAGGAGTGCCAAAGCATGAAACAATTGGTCAGAGGATTGGGTGTGGCTCTCTGAGGAGTGTCAAAGCTTGAAACCATTTGTCAGGAGATTGGGTATGGTTTCTGATAGAGATATTTTAAATGCTTTCCCTGGCTAAGCATTTATCACAAAGCTTGTTGAGCAATTAGCAAAGCTCTTTGTTTTTAAAGACTAAATCTTAACTAAGTAAAACCAAATTGTCTTATATTCTTTTAAAACAAATTAACTCTTTAGGAGCAAGATTGATTTAACGTTTATTTAAACTAAATCTTAATTATTAAAACCATCTTTTTTATTTACCAATTTTAACAAATATTCATGAAAATGAAATTGACATGGATTTAAAAAAAAAATTAATAATAATTAAACTCCCTATTACTTCTTTCTCATTATAGTTTAATGGCACATATTCATGGCATACTTTATATGTGTCAAATTTTATACTAAAACCAATGTAAGTATAACAAAATGTAAATAAAATGCAACAGTTAACATTCAAAAAAGTACAATAAAATAGATATGCAAAAGACATGAATTAAACTACAAAACTTAATGGTATAGATAAGTATTACTGGCTTGTGGTAACTACAGTCTCTTTAAATTTATCAAATCTAATGTAGAAGAGTACTCTGCTATTAGCTAGTAAAAGATCCAGGTGATAGTTTTCAAATATTCAGTCACAGCTGGGCTTTTGCATTCCTGGTAAAGTTTGTCTTAAAATTGTTAACTTATATTGTAATAAGAACTCTTGTTGCAGCTGCAATGTTTTATGTAAGTGTAGCACAATGTTGGAGTTATTTCAGCACATAGGTGTAGACATTCTGGTTAGAAATCCATACTTAGACACAAGTTCTTTAGTGGCCTTAGCTATTCATTGATGGTTACCTCAACTGCTTTGAAAGTTATCATAACCTGCATTGTATCAGCAATGACGATTTTGGTGAATGGTTGGCGGGGATAGCAAGCAAAGGCCAAAGATTATTTCTGGGGCTGACTATTTCCCTTCCCTCTTTTTTCAAAATATATTTTTTTGAATATGATTAAACAAGCCAGTAATTATTTTTAATCACCCATGTTTACAAAACACCTTAGATAAAAAATATATTTACTTATGACAACTAGTTGTTATCTTAATCTCTAAAAAAAAAATATATTCAACTGAAATTTAAAAATATTTCGAAACATCAAACAAATGAATTTATTTTAATATGGTGGTAAACTATTTTATATTAAAATTGTATTAATTTATCATTCTATAGCTTAATGTTTAAATGAGTTTATTTAGCTGAAATAAATTAGATTAAGTTTTTTAAAAAAATTGAATCAACACACATCTATATCTATGTACATTTGTGTCTATAATATAAAAACCTAACTTTAATGATAAAATCAAAATTTTATTTATAAAATCTGACTTCAACTCATGATTGTTAACAACTTTTATTTTCTTAATTATAATTATGTTAGAAAATATATTAAATGATAATACATACATTTAACTTATAATTCTACGTTTATATGAGTTTAAAATAAATAGAAATGAACTCTTCCATGTGAGTAAAACTAAGTCTTATAAAAGAGGTTATAGTGGATTCCACTCATTTAGAATACTTGACAGATTAATTACCTCTGCTACAAGCATAAATGTTAATTTAAATTGCTACATGACAGCATTTAATTAATTTATTAATACCAGAATTTATATATATTGAATTAAATATTCCATAGGTTGTTATTATAATAAAGAATAGAAATGAGATTATATCCATGTAAACAGAGATAATTTTTAGCATTTCATGTTGCTAAGAAATTATTAATTATTACTAATTGGCAATCCTTGAGATTAAACAAGTTTTCTCATTAACCTATAATATATATACTATTGTAAAATGTATTGAATTATATGTGTGTGAAGCAATATACAGTCATTAATTTACTAGTAAGAATATTTAATGTTAAAGCTGGTAATTCATTAATCATAAATAATCAGTTTAAACTACAAGTTCTTTTTTTTTATCAGATCCAGACTTGTGGTTGGATGAAATTCATTGGGTATACATCACTAACACTAGGAATTAGTACTTAATAGCTATAAAAATTGTTCATACATACAAAATCCCAATCATAAATTGTGTAGATAATAAAAAATATTGACTAAATCACTATTGTGCAAAAACATGGAATATCAGACACAACCAAGTATCTGTGGAAATAATTATTTCACTTTTAGAACAAAAGTGAAAGCATTATACAATAATTGATGTAAATATATAACATTTCAGGAAATAAACAAATATACATCAATTATCATAAAAAAAAATCTAAGAAACAGCAGAATAAGGGACTAGAATGATTTATAAAGCAACAAAAAATTGTATTTGGAACGTCTTGAAAATACAAAAAATCAGAATAAAAAAACAAAGATAAAAATATATAAGAAATGATTATATACAGAAAATATAAAAGTGAGTTTAAAAATCCAGTTTTAGAAAATATTTAAATTAATGCAAATATTGACAATACTACCTCAGGTTTGTTTATGAAAAGAGATACATTAAAAAATATTCTAAGATTATTGTTTTGCATTTTTGCTAGTATAAAAAAATAGAAGAATATATATATATATATGACTGGTGTTTGGTTGATGTAAAGTGATGATGCATAG
Source organism: Epiperipatus broadwayi (assembly GCA_028023455.1). Taxonomy (NCBI): domain Eukaryota; kingdom Metazoa; phylum Onychophora; class Udeonychophora; order Euonychophora; family Peripatidae; genus Epiperipatus; species Epiperipatus broadwayi. Next base: position 97,354 of record JAQFVV010013169.1, read on the forward strand.
AACATTTTTTAAATTATTAACATTTAACATTTTCTGGAATATTAACCATTCAGTTCCAATATGTCGCCATGATTCTGGTATACTATACCGAAAGCGCTTGGAAAATTGTTCGTTATGATTAATATTTTTTTAATTTTTGGCTGCTCTGTTTATCATGATTTATATGTGAAAAATAGTTTTAAGCATCACTTTAATCTGCATTTGTTAAAAACTTCCACCTAAAATTCTGAATAAAGTATAGAGATGTTTAAAAATGGAAAACAGTGTTCTTGTTACATTTAAAAAACCATCTGAGAATATCCTGGGAATTATAGAGTGAAGTTTTCAATCTATTTTACATTTCCCTATGGTAACTGAAGGTGGTCATTGTCTTTACAAATCACTGTAACATTGTTTTCATCATATATAAAGTTTATTGATGTTTTTGTTTGGGGGGGGGGGTATGAAGCTTTTATGAAGATGATAATGTTTTAACTTTTTTTTGGTAGTTTCTACTTTACAATTAAATGGTTTTCTATGATATTTCATACGTTTTTTTATTAACTTGCCATATCTGTTTATTTTACTGTCTGTATATCCGAATTTTTGAAACTTGCTCTGGATTTGTTTTGTTTTTTAGTTTTAACAAAATAATATGTTAAACAAAATTTTTTTAATAATGTTTTTATGTAAATAGTATTAGATGATTAAAAAATAAAAAAAGTAATCTGACTAGACTAAACTGAATCTCGATCAATTCTTGAAAAATATCAGATATCTTAAAAATCTTGACTTGTTATAAAACAATTAGAAATTGCAGGAAAATTATCATTTCATAAACGCATTTGAGTCCTTTTTGATTTTTATGATTTATTTGATCCTCAAATGCCTTTTCGAAATGACAATATCCCTACAAATTTCCAATTGTTTTGGAACAAATCTAGATGTATAAAATCTTTGATATTTTCCAAGTATGGCAAATTAACCCAGATTTAATTTTTTTCTACCTTTTAGTTGGATTACTTTGTTATTTTTCTAATTTTTTATCGGTTAGTATTATTTATATAAAATCATTATTTTTATTTTTACAAATTATTTATTTATATAAACTCAATCATTTTATGATAATAAATGCAGGCACTCACTAACAATTGTAATCCATAGATGTTATCATTATTGTTTGTTTAAACTTTAGGTACCCTATAGTTGGCCCAGATTGTAAATCACCAATAATGAAGTAGCAATGTGTTTTATATAACTTATAGGGTGAATGTGTTAATAGCTTCATTATTGTTTTAATAATTATTATATTTTGTCTTTGTATTGTTAAAAATATGTGGAAGGAATAATAAATAAAATATCGCCAGAACATGTAAACTATAAAAATAATTTTTTTATAAGTTTTTATAAATGCAAACCTTGCTCTAAGTTAAGATGTAAAGTGATAAATATTTAAATTATTCATTTTGTATATGATATTTAATTATTTTTCTTAAGGCGAATTCGAATGGAAATCTTCACCAAAAACAAAATAACGACCATTTACAACGTAGTCGGACATATTCGAGGTTATAATGAACCAGGTATTATTATTATTTCACTTCATGTTATATTTAAATACAAGTATATTGTTAGTGAACTTAATGTAATTATTTTATGTTAATATTTTATAATTATATTATATAAGTAATAAGTAATATTTTATAATTATACCTATTGTTTTGCTTTTTATGATGACAGATATTTCTGTTTTATTTGATTGTCTTTTAAAATTCACTTCCAAAAAAGAGCCAAAGTTTGAAACCCCTAAGTAAAAAAAGCACATAATGCGTCATATGTATGTATATGAAAACATAGTTACTTAAGTACGCATATATATATAATAGGTGAAAAAACTGAGGGAAATAAACATTTTGATAAGCCTCATATTATGAATGCTGAACTACTTCAAGTTGAATCTCATTTCTCATCTCGTACTGAATCATGTTATTGTTTGAGATCTAATGATTTTTCTTTCAAAAGTTAACCTTGATAATGGTGGTTGCTAGTCCGTCAAAATATCGGATTGTAATGCAAAATAATACACGGTTTATTCCCAAAAATATTATTTTATCTACATCATACAACCATAAAAACATTAAATATAATATATATACACATATAAAATTTTTAAAATTGGAAAACATTCTAAAAATAAATAAAGTCTATTGTTTAATAATGCCATACTCTAACACCACTTATCATTAGCTTGAATAATCAGTGAATATCTGATGCATAAAATAATCCTTATACTTAATTTTTGCATTCCAGTTTTATCTGGATTTGTCCTTTATCAATAAATCCTAGTATTCAAAGTTGGTAGGAAATACAAATATACATATAATCACCTTTAAATTCATTTACCTGTCATTCTTATCAAGCTTTTTATTTGACAAATAGAGTTAAAGGTGGTAGGTAGATACATATAGGTATTCCTTCCAATTTTAAATCCTAGCCTCACTAATAAAGCAAAACAAGATACTGGTCTGAAGATGGGATTTAAATACTAAGGATAAAATTTTATATGTAAGTACTTAAGCTCCCCACTAAGAAGCTGCCAGAGTGAAGATCTGCTATTGTATGTGTAAGTAGTTTACTGTTTAAGGCTTGAACAGGACTATTTGCAACAAGGAAATATACACACAAATGAAAAAAATGTGGATGATTTAGTCTGCAAGTTATGTAAGGAAGACATAGAAAATATTAGGCATCTGTTAATTGAATGTAAATGCCTACAAGCAGAAAGGGTACAAATAATGAAGTTATGGGAAAATAAATATAAACAAAGTGATTATACAGAAATCAGGTTCTTGGTTTTATGCTGGGTTTGGAAAAAGATAAGAGGATCTAGATATAAAGGTCATAGAATGGACAAAGATAATGTTATTGAAATGGGAAGCAGTAGGATAGAGAACAATATGGGAAAAACTTAGGGTGGGGAATGAAAAGGGATGGTGAGATGGCTAATGGGTTCCTCTTGGCGTAGTATCTGAGAGATTTCTGACTCTGATAAAGAAGCCATAGGGCATTTCATGACATGTATTATCATGTTGCTTCAAGATAATAATTTGGTGATTTGTTATTATTAATATATTGTTAACTCATTAATAATACCTATGATGTTCAAAAGTCCAAAAAGTAAGGGACAATCAAATTGTGGATCCCAAATAAAAAAAAAAGTTGAAAACATTACCATTAAGCATTTAAATATTAGAGAGTAAATACTATGATAGAATAATGGTATTTGAATAAACCTATAAACTGTTTTAATAAAGAACTGCATTAGCTTCTCATATGATAGAAACATTAAAATGGTTTGACAAAATATATTGAAACTGAAGCTGATATTTATAGGAAGTAGTTCCTATCAAAGTTTAATAGGCCTCTAATTAGATCCATGGCCAACTTAAAGATAAATCGTGTTATTTAAAAAAGAATTATTGAATGGCTTCCTAGCTTTGGAATTAATTAGAAGATTGAATTCTGGGATAAGTCTGAATTGGAGTTAATCCAAGGACCTTCTGCTACAGAGTCTGTGAATCTATCACTGACCTAAACTAAGCAGGGCATCTTTTTTTATAATTTGCCTCTAATAACAGAGACACAATTGTTCATACAGTGCTCATACTCAAAAATTATAAAAATTTAAATTATAAAAATTAACGACTCAATGGAGCACTTTAGTAACAACTTTTGGAATTTTGACCATTTTTAATGATTAAATAAATCAAAAACAAAAATTTATTAAAAATACGAAAAAAATGGATTAATAATGGAAGAACAAATGTGGAGATAATAATCTTACAACTGAGGAGTGCTGGTTTAGCATGAAATACGTATATTGGTGATAATTTATCTTTTCAACATGGGTGTGATCAAGCATATCAGCAGTATGAGATAACGTGGATAGTTGAGGGTCATGTAAAAGTCTGAGTTCAAACCCCTAATATATTACATATTGGAGTGCAGGTATGAAAAAGCCTGTACTGTAGAAAAAAACTAATAATTAATATAAAGTATTTCACTTTTTTTTCCCTTTTTAAGTGGTATCGAAATTACTTCTGCTTTTCCTTTTGTCACAGTGAAGAGCCAATCTTTTACATGTATTTTAATCTGTTAAACATATCTCAAAAATTAATTTAATTGTGGAACTATCATTTAATCTAGCAGATCCCTAAGGTTCCACAGAACTCAAGCTGAGAATTCTGGCTTTAAGAGGAAATAAACATTAATAAAAAGGTGTTTAATAACATTATGACATCATATATTATGATTTTAAGTAATTTTTTTTTATCTATAACAAAATGACTTTGACATGTAAATAAGTAATCTAGTGGTTTTATTGGAGTTGATAAGAAGTTCTAGAATAGTAAATAATCCAAATAACCCACACTGCAGAATCTGGTGCTCAACCACTACCCTAAATCATGGAGGATCTTTACAAATGATAGCAACAGCCACAGAGTGGCAATATCACATGAATATGATTTTCCCAACATTATCACCAGCTTTATTTGTAAAGAGTCCCCAATCACATGAATTGATTGTGACATGATTTACCAGTAGGTCCACATTGATTCAAAATCAGGAAAATATGCAAAGCTTTCAGTGAATAGATTTATAAAAAGCAATGGAGAAACTTATTTTGCTCAAGCCCAAAGTTATGATGCAAGAAGTCAAAAAGCATTCACTTATCAAATATTAACTTTTATCTATTTGATAAAAGAAAACAGTTTCATCAGTAAAGTGAACTTCATTAGCGCAGCAAAATAAGAACAACAATATTGATTGCCATGGGATAAAAATGCCTTCCTCAGAATTATTTTCTAACTAATATATTCTTAATTGTGCATGCAATTAATTTTTATTTTTAACTTTAATTTATTCATATAGTTTTGAATTTTGATGTAATGTTCTTCTTGCAAAAATTAATTACTACCCTGATAAATTTGGAATACACAGGCTTTGAATTTTATTATATAGCATTAAATTAACTTTATATACTGATGTAAGACTATGGATAATTGTTACACATTGTTCTTAAATTGCATGAACCAGATAATGTAAATGGATCACTCACATGTCTCTGTGATTTATAGAATAAATATGGATCAATATAAGAATGTAACCTAACAGATATCATTATCATATAATACTAAATCATCCATGCACTTTACTACTATTACACGCTTTATTTACGATCCTCTTTTACAGTTTACAGTTTAGATTGCCCCAGCAATCTTCTTCAGAACTTTATATCTCTTAACCTCAACTTCTAAATCAATTATCATCATCAGTCACTACTGATCCATTATAAGATGATAGTTTTTCAAAGATTAATCTAGTTTTTCACTCTCTAGCTTCTTCATATCACTCTGGCACACTTCATTACTTCAGCCATCTATCTCACATCTAGTCTCTTTCTAGGTCTTTTATAATCTTTTGAAATCTGGTTTAGGATTTCAACTGGTCATCTAGTATCATCTCTTCTAGCAATAACCCAGCTTCACTTCAGTTTTAATTCTTTTATTGACGTCAGTAACACTTATCTCTCACCCACATATTTTATTTCTTGTTTCTCCTAAAATGCATCTTTGTGTACTTTATTGAATGGTCTGAAATCTCTGTATTTATTTATTGTTCAATGTTCTAATCTCAGAGCCATAAATAACAATTGGAAAAACACATCTATTGAATACCTTTATGTTCAAACACAGGCATATTTTCGTTTAATTTTGTTATTTCTACCAAAAGCACTCATTCAAGTTTAATTCTATGATTACTTTCATCCATCCATTATTTCTCCATAATGTCATATGACATCATAAATACTAAAAAAAAATGTAAAACCATTTAATATTAAATCTCCTGATTAATAGTAAACATATCTCATATATTCATATATATTAAAAAAAATTATCAACTTCTCATATATACTTTAATGCAATCTTTTCTTATAAATCCTTTATTTTGCTTACTAAAAGTTTTAACTGACCTGCAGTCTTCATCAGAGCTACAACATTTAAACATATAATCATATAACCATTATTTTATATACATATTAGTATACATATTTTATATTACCATTCATAATCATATTTAACTTTAACTCTATTTCAATGATGAAGACTGCAGGACAGTTGAAACTGAAAGCAAAATAAAGAAGGAATAAGAAAAAAATGCATTAAGGTGTATATGAAGAGATAATAAAAAAATTTAATATACATGAATATATGAAGAGAAAATGCAAAAATGTAAAGAACATATCTAATACAATCTAATAAATACTTTCTTCTAGTCCTTAATTTCTGATGATTAATATTATAATTCTGGTTATGCTGATTTTCAGGATATAAAAGTTGTCATTCTCTTTTAATACCTTATGGTTATCTCAGTAACTACATATTTAAAGTTTGGGATATTGAAAGTCCTCTGTTATCCATCATTCTTAAAATTATTACTCATATTGATCTTTTCAAATATGCAGAAATAAAATTGACCCAGATGGATTTATTTTGCTCTAATCATCATTTCTGGTACAACTTTAAAAAGTTTTTAAAAAAAACGTTATTATTATCATTATGTAGCATTTAACTTATGTTTATCATAGGTCTACCAGAATTACATTAAATCTTCTATATTAATTTTCAATTAATTGTTTATTTTTCATTATATCATTTTTATGGTTAGGCTATCCTTTTTTTTCAATAAATATATAAACAGAATTATTTTATTGTAACGTGACTCATTGAACTGGTCATTTGTAGCGATATTTAAAAGCTTAATTTATTATATCAGTTATTCTAAGCAGCTTATACTGAATGTTTTATAATTGTAAGTAAAGGGATTTGAACTCAGGATTTTCCATTCTATTCATCCTCCACTCCATTCTAGCAACTGATATGCATGACCACACACATGTAATAAATATATATGATCTCCAATATATGTATTTTGTGCAGAACCAGCATTCATCAATTCGGCCAGATCATATATGTAATCGGGGCTTAGTTTATATTAAGATAGCAATTCAATCTTCTCACTCTTTTGAACTATTCAATCATCCCTTTCATTGAAAATTATGATGGAATGCTCAAAACTCTTATTGTCCTCTCCTATTAACATGTATGGATATATATTAGTCTGATAATAAGAGGTGTTAGATTGACCTAATGTCTATATGGATATGACTACAATACCAAATCTAATAATGGATTTGAATGTTCCACTGTTGATTTTTCAATCTAATGGACAGTTGAATAGTTGGAAGGGTGAGAAGATTGAAGCCTGTCCATTAAAGTTTGAGGAATTGCTATCTTAATATAAACTGAGCCCTGGTTGCATTATGTGTGGAAGATTATGATCGGCCCAACTGATGGATAATGGTTCTGCACAAAATATTGGAAATCGTGTATCTTTTTTGCATGTATGTAGGCACGAATATTGGTTGCTTAAGAGGGAGTAGAAGATGAATAGAGGTGGAAAATCCTGAGTTCAAATCTTTCTACTTATATCAGTTATTCCAAATAAGTAACATTGAGTATCTAATATTTTTTCTTTTATATGCATGTGTAATCGGAATTTATATTATTAATAAACATTATTTTAAACTGTATAATATGTTTAGTCTATTTTTAAATATATATATATATATTATGTTGTTTTAAAAAAAAATAACCAGCTCAATCTGTTATTAAACTACTTTGAATCTTTCTATTTAAATAAATTATTAGTTTTTGTACAACATACTTTAATCATAATCAGACACAAATTGATTCATTTGTCTAATTTTTTGGATATTTAATTACATATACAATTACAAAATAAATTTAATTACGTTTTAAAGTCGAATAGCATTAAAAAAAACATATGGCTTTATTGTGCGGGTGTTCATAAAAAGTTCAGCAAGCCCGGAATCGGTATAACTTATAAAAATTTGTAATTTAACAATGCATTTTATCACGATTCACTTTTTTAAAAAATAAATTCATAATATTAAACTTTATATCTTCTATTTTAATAATGTAATGAGATTTAAAGTAAACCAAATAAATAGCAAGCAATGTAAAAATTTCATTAATTAAATTAAGTAGAAATAAAAAATTTTTAAGATGGATGGATGAATTCTTGTTAAAGTGTTACATTAGTAACATCATATATGAATAAATATTACTACATAATGAAGCTTAATTTTAAAGTAGCAATTCTATTGATAGGTATATATAAAGAAATATAAATAAATGACAACATAGAAATCATCATGAAAATATAGATTATTAAAATGAAATTTAGTCCACAACAATTTAAAATATAAAAAGTATTTTTACTGATATTAACTTCAAGACATGCGTATTTAAACATTAATTTGTATTGCTGACTTACCTGATCACACATATGTGGAAAAGATAAATAATCTTGAGGTCATGTGAAAGTCTGAGTTCGAATCCCATATTTCATTATATATATATGCAGGTTTAAGCCTTATAGTGTATTAATTTTAATTTGTATTGTAGATCCAGTTGTCGTATGATATTCAATTGATTTAAAATGAAAGTTTTTGTCTTTTCTATTCATTTTAGAATTTCTTACTTTGTTAATACAACAATGGTGAATTTAATTAAAGCGGTGATGTGAAGCGATGCATTATGGCTTTTCTTTTCTCAGAGTTAGGAATCTCTCAGCCTCTATGCCCAGAAAAATCTGTTTAGCCACCTTACTATCCCTTTCCTTTCCCCATCCTATGTTTTCCCCACAATTCTTCTCTATTTTGCTCCATCCCATTTCCACAACTCTATCATTGTCCACTCTATGGCCTTTATATCTAAATCTCCCTTATTTTTTCCCAAACCCAGCATAAAAAACCAAGAATCCACTTTCTGAATAATCGTTTTGTTTATATTTATTTTCTCCCAACTTCATTATTTGTATCCTTTCTGCTTGTAAGCATTTACATTCAATTAACAGATTCCTAATATCTCCCATTTCTCCATTTGTGTGTATGCTCTCTTGTTGCTAATGATCCTGTTTGAGCCTTAAATAGTAGACTACTTTCCTTGCTATTATCATAACCAATACCCAACATTCTAGTTACTTCTACATATGTTTAAACTTTTTTTCTCTCCATACTAGTTCTCCATCTCTCCCAACTCCCTATTTTTTATTAATGCATTTATTCTTCTATCCTATTACTTGCCACTATAACACTCAATAATTCTCCTAACACAATCAGCCTACATTTTGTATTATCCAAATCTTCTGCACAACATACTACCTTTCTCACCCATTTTGTTGCCTGCCCTTTATTCATAATCCAATTAAATACTATGTTGGCTACTCCTTTATTATCCATAAATTGCAATTTACCAAATATTTTCATTTTTCTTTTTGCATCTCTCATATAAAAACTTGACCATCCTATTTCTCCTTTAATGCCTCCTTTGCCATCCACACATCTGCATCTAATAGATGTCTTTTGACTTCTCTTTGTACTTTTTCTAAGTAATCTAACACCCTTTACTAACACATAATGCATCATTATCATATGTTAACCCTGCTACTACCACTCCCTTCCATACAGTTTTAGCTACATCATATTTATTATATGAAAACACTGTTAATTTCTTTATCAATCCCTTTCATTTCTTTGCTTCATTTATCATTTTTTTCTACCATTCATTCGAGCAATTTCTCTGATTACTTATGATGATTTGCAGTGACAAACTTGCCATACAATAGTGTCACCCAATGCATGTATGCAATTAGGTTTGTGCGTAAAATCTCTATTTACTGCTTACTCATCCAATATGCCCAGACAAGTTTCTAGCTTGTGCCTTGGATCCATGAAAAGCCTAGGATCTGAGAGAACTATATCTAGATCTTAGCATCTAGTGCAACTCTAGCAGACCTCTTTCTTTTTTTTAGCTAACTATAATCTAAAGTAAAAAGTGATAGCATCTTCAATCTGTGATCATTGATGGTATAATCATATAGATTTGAACTCAGTTCAGTATCTATACATTTTGGTGTCTGAATATTTAGTAACCATAGTCATCATCTTTCCCATGGAATGATGGCAATTATGTTTACTAAAAAACCAGAATATATAAATACTGAACTGAGTTCAGATCTAAAATCATAAGCTAGAAATTAATCTGGGGATGTTGGATAAGTAGGGACTAGATAGAAATTTTATGCCTAAACCTTCTTACATCCATTAATTACTATGACTTGCACTGGGTGACAATACTGTATGGAATGTTTGTCACATTGCATTATGTGTTAGTAAATGGTGTGTTAGATTACTTAGAAAAAGTACAAAGAGAATTAGGAAGATGCATTAAATGCAGATGTGTTGACAGCATTGGAGGCAATTCAAGGAGAAATGGGATTGTCAAGTTTTTATGTGAGAGATGCAAAATGAAAATGTTCAGTAGATTGCAATTTATGGATAATAAGAGAATAACCAAAACAGTATTTAATTGAGTTATGAGTAAAGGACTGGTAACAAGATTGGTGAGAAAGGTAGTATGGTATACAGAACATTTGAATAAAGACATTATGCCAGTATAGTTATACAAAAGTTGGGATGATTGTGTTAGAAGAATTGTTGAGTGTTATAGTGGCAAGAAATGGGATGGAACCATAGATGCATTAATAACAATAGAAAGTTAGAAAGATAGAAAATAAAAAGTATTTAAATATATATAGAAGAAAACAGAATATTGGGGGTGTGTTAATTTATGATGCTAGCAATGAAAGTAGTTTACTGATTAAAGCTTGAACAGGATTTGTTAGCAATGAGGGAATGTATACATAAATGGAAAAATATGGGTGGACTTAGTCTGCAAGTTATGTAAGGAAGGTATAGAAAATATTAGACATCCATTAATTGAATGTAAATACCTACAAGCAGAAAGGGTACAAGTAATAAAGTTGTTGAAGAATAAATATAAACAAATTGATTATACAGAGAGTGGGTTCTTGGTTTTTATGCTAGGTTTGAAAAAAGATAAGGGGGATTTAGAGATAAAGACCTTAGAATTAACAAAGATAATGTTGTGGAAATGGGATGGAGGAGGTTAGAGAAGAATATGGGAAAAACTTTGGGTGGGGAATGGAAAGGGAAGGTAATGTGGTTAACAGGTTTCTCTGGGTAAAGTTGCTGAAGGATTTCTGACTTCGATAAAGAAAACGAGTGCGTCACATCACACATCACTGGTTTAACAGCTTATATATACGCAGAAAAATGATGATCATATGGTGTTTGGTGGTTTAAACTTAATTACTTGACAAAGCATATTACAAAGGAAAGAAAAAGACAAACATTCTACACTGAGTATTATTTTTTAATATTTTCATTTGTTATATTAATAAATTACGTTTAAGAAATGCCAGTAACAATTTAACAAAAATTCTGACATATAGTACAAACAAAAATTTTAAAACATTTAACATTAAAATATTTTCAGGCTTTAAACGGCTGTCTCTCAGTCTTTAAATATTGATTTCATACATTTATCTCGCTGAATAATAACAGGATTGACTTTTTCCCCCAACCATTAAAAAAAATCCGTCAAATCCGAAATATGTTAAAATATTACCATTCTACATTTTAAAATATGATTCTTTCAAATTTAATAATAATCATTATAGAAAAAAATTTAAAGAATAATTTTTTTTTTCTATTGTTCAAGTTGTATAAAATGGAAGTGAGAACTAACAATTGATTTAATCTCCATCCAGTGATAAAGGTAAAATTATTAAAATACAGATACCTCATTATTAATTTTTTTATTTTACTTTGATTTTAAATATTTTTAATTTTACTATAATAAATAAAACTACGTAAAGCTACAATAAAAGAAATAAAATATAAATGCTAAGCGCTTTCGGGAACGTCTGGTTTCATATTCATAGCGTATGATGGATTTGCTGGTTAAACGTATGTATAATTTAGGTGTGCAAATTTATGCAATTTACACCGCCCATTTTTTAAAGATGGAAAAGCAAGATTCCTTTCTGTTGATGGCCCGCTATAAAGCGTGCTTCTTTTATCTTACGTTTGGTATCGTGGCTAGTTGCGTTTTAGTGCAATATAGACATTACTGAAATACAAGTGAAGTAGAATTAAGCTGTTTATTATAATAAATAAATATAGGGGATTTGAACACAGACTTTCGAGCAACCTTCAATTATCCAGCCTATCCTATACTACCGATACACATGACCACACACATGTAGATAAGAAAAATAATCACCAATTTACGTATTTCATGCTGAACCAGCCCTCATCAGTTGGTCCAGATTATCAGCTCCCACACATATATATAATTAGTGCTCAGTTTGTATTATGATAGCAAATCTTTATACTTTAATGGACAGGTTTCAATCATGTCTATCGGTAGTATGAGCCGGTGTGGATAGTTGAAGGTTGCTTGAAAGTCTGAGTTCAAATTGCCTACATTTACAATTAAGTTCCAGGTATAAGAATGCCTGTATTTCAAATCTCATAATAAATAAAGGGATTTTGAACCTAGAATTTTCAGTATATATTCATCCTTCCCTTCATCTCAAACAACCAATACACCTGATCATACACAAGTGAAAAAGGTAATTGATCTCCAATATATGTATTTCATGCTAAACCAGCACTCATCGGTTGGGCCAGATTATTTATTAAAGATTAAAGAATTGCTATCTCCAGTATATGTATTTCATGCTGAACCAGCACTCATCAGTTGACCCAGATTATCCACTAAAGATCAAGCAATTGCTGTCTTAACATAAGCTGAACACATTATATATATATGTTTGGGAGATTATGATCTGGTCCAACTGATGAGTGCTGGTTTGGCTCAAAATATATATATTGGTGATCACTTATCTTTTTCACATGTGTATGATCATGTGCATCAATTGTTTGAGATGAAGTGGAAGATGAATATACACTGAAAATGCTATGCTCAAATCCCTCTATTCCCCTCTTTTCTTCCAAAATGTAAGCTTATGGTTAAGACCTGTAAAGGTCTCTACTATCGCATTTTAAGCGCATTTTCTTGAGGTTACAGCCTTAATAAATACTACTTATAGTAAACTATAATGAATGAATAGGTTAATTATATTTTGATTTTTAAACACACTAATAAAATATATTTATGTACTTATCTTTTAATTCATTGAATATTATGTTTTTGTATTGTGTATATATGGTGAAATTTGGCAACATTTATTTATGATACTTGATTATACCTAATTTTATTTATTTAAGTGAGCCATAGTATAAACAAAATAGCATTTCCTTATTTCTTATTTTCTCAACATGTCATGAGCTTTTCTTTTAATATTAATGCATTTTCTCATTTTAAACTTTGGAATTATTTTTTTATATTATTGTTGTTTTGAGTATAATTGGATATTTAAAATGGTCTTTGAAAATGAAAAGATATATATAGCTATTTATTTTTGACAAGTGATGTGACTATGGCGAAAGCATAAAACTGTACATGTGGAAAAGTACATGCCAATTCCAATGTCAGTAATATTTGTGTACTCAAAGGTGTTCGATTCGAAACAAAACTTGGTTGCAAGGCTCCACAATAACGTTTTTGAAAGTGGTCCATCTGTTATTATGGTCAAAAGAAAAAAGATTTGTTTTCCAGAAATTAATAAATCAAAACACAACAAAAATTATTTTTTGATTAGAAAAAGAATAAACAAAAAGCACCACCCTCCCCAAAGAGAACAAGATTTTATTTTAAAAAAGTCTTTTAAAAAAAGAGGGGTGTGGTTCTTTTTAGATTTGTTTTTGGAAAACCTGTAAAAAAAATAGTAGAACAAGATTTTATTAAAAAAAAAAGTTAATACAAATACTAAAAATTAAAATATTTTTTTTAAAAAATAACATAAAAAAATTAACGATGTAATATAAAAATAAAAGTCTTGGAAATAAAAAAGGTGTAATTGTTTTTATTTTTTGTTTTGAAAAACCAAAAAAGAGTAGAACCAGATTTTATTTAAAAACGAAATTAAAAAATAATAAAAAAAAATGATTTCTTTTTATTTTTGTTTGGTTTTAGTAATAAAATAAAAGTCTTGGCTTGGTAACATTTCATTTTATTATTTTTTCACAAAACTAATGCCCCCAAGTGGCCATGCCTGGCTATCAAATAATTATTGTAGTAACCATTTGCCTATTTGACATTCAGAAAGTATCAAAACTAATCTGAATTGAAGACTAGTATTTATCTTGTTCATTTGCCTAATCTTAAGAATCCAATGTTACCCTCTATATCTATTCTACTTTATATATGCATGGAAAAGCTACTGCCAGATATGTATATACTATCCATGTATGAGATCTGTTATACACATGTAGAGGATTTGAATAGAGACTTTCAAGCACTCTCCAGCTATTGACTCTATCTCATACAACGTATACCACTTGACCACACACGTGCAAAAAATCAATTATCTCCAATATATGTATTTTGTGCTGAACCAGCATTCATCAGTTGGTCTAGATCATTATCTCCCACACACTATATTAAAATAGCAAATTTTCAAACTTTAATGAACAGGTTTAAATCTACTCCACCTTCCAACTCTTCAGCCATCCATAGCATTGAAAATATATATATTGGAGATCATTTATTTTTTTCACATGTGTGGCCATGTGTAGCAGTTGTATGAGATATAATCGATAGCTTAAGGGGGCTTGAAAGTCTGTGTTAAAATCTTCTACAATTACATCTAATTACCAAGTACATTAAATTATACTTGTATTCTTATTTACATATTTGTAAAGTACAATTTATTCAATGTTACATGTATAGTTTTGTTTTTCAATCTATAGAAATATTTTTTGATAATTGTAAACAGTTATAGTCAGAATGATCCACTTGTAAAGCATTTTCCAGACTTATTTTTTCTAATTAGTCAATAAACATATCAATGATTACATTATTCTAGGTATTTTATTATACTAACAAAGTTTTAACCCTGTATGTATTTCCTCTTGTTTATCGCATGTAGGCTCTTTGTGGATGCCAATGTTTATGTGTTTATATGTATTTATATAGTTCGTTGTAGAATTATTTAGGTGTTGCTAAGATAATAAATGTCAGCTTCAAAGTGCACTCACTTTATATGTATTTTATAATGATTACTAATTTATGGCAATTCTTTTATTGATCCTGTTGTATATATAGAAAGAGTAATAACAATTGATAACGGTTATAGATTGTCAAACTGATTTCTTAACTAAAACAACAAGCTTATATAAAACAAAACAAGTCAGTGGAACCTGGATCTAAAATCTAACAGATACGGGTTACCAACTATTCCAGAAATAGAAAGAAAGAAAATGAGACCAAGATGTGACAGGTATAAAACAAAAGTCAAAAGACTCGTGAAGTCTTTTTGTCCTGCTAGAATGGCTGGTGGGTGTG
Organism: Epiperipatus broadwayi; assembly: GCA_028023455.1. Lineage (NCBI taxonomy): Eukaryota > Metazoa > Onychophora > Udeonychophora > Euonychophora > Peripatidae > Epiperipatus > Epiperipatus broadwayi. The sequence goes on from JAQFVV010013169.1 coordinate 112,818, forward strand.
TGTTCAAGAGGACAGAATATCCCAGGTTATCGGTGCCTGTAGGTAATCTAGCCGATGAGGACCTTAAATAGATCATACTGATCTTTTATTATTTTACAATGCCCTATTGGGCTCTTCACAGGTAATAAATATGTGTCTGTCACAGGTAGCATGAACTTATAACTTTATGTAAATTTGGCACTCAGGAGTTATAGTATATTAACATTCCCAAATTAATTTAGTTAATTCTCCAAATGATATTGTATGTTAGCTATTTTATGTATATTAAACTATTATATTTCACACCTGTCTCTGTTTACTAAACCAAGTTAACATTGCTGATCACTTGGTGAAAGCTAGGACACAGCAAATAAAGTGGTGCAGTCAGGTAAACCTTGTAAACAGAAGAGGGAAGATTAGAAGGATAATGGTTAATAGCAAAAAATTAAATGGTTTAGATTCATACTAAAATGTATTCAATTGGTCAAAATAGCATAGGAGAATGCAGGGTAGATAACGTGTCAGAATGGCCATTACATATAACCCAGATAGAAATTTTTTTACCTTGAATGGGATAGACGATAATAAAAAGAAACTCACAGCACTTGTGTGTTTCATGGGCAAGAGGGTAATCAAACTTATAAGTAAATATTTTGAACTACCATTGCCTGAGAAGGTTAAAGGATGAAGAAGTAATTAAAAAATTAAATGAACATTTTAGCTCACATCCCTCTCATCATATTGCGAGATTAACCCTGCATAATAGGAAGCAACTAAAGGGCAAGAAAACTAAGAAGTATAATTTAGGTTTGAAAGAACTAGCTAAAGATTGTGGGTATGGCGATTTTGTAGAGGAAATTTTTATGAATCAATTACTCTGGGGGGGTAGTGGATGACAAGCTTAGGCAACAATTATTAGTAGAACCAGAATTAACATATGAAATGGCCATTAAGAAGGGCATGGTGTATGAGCTCATTTTGGAGCAAGCTCAGGCTTATAGAGCAAGGTTGGAAAAGAATGCAAAAATGAGTAGACTTGCAATTGGAAGTTATTGGCAATGTTCAGGTTAGGGACTTAAGTACGTTTCCTTTAGGTTACTATGTGGTACATTTCAGATGCTAGAATTATATTAATATTAACAACCAGATTTCTGCTCTTTTTTTATATAACGTTTGATTGAAATCATACAACTAAAAAAATCACATGAAATTATAAAAGACTCATCCAATATTTTTTAAAAATTATTAAAATATTAGTAATAGAAAATCCATAAAAAGGAAAAATATATAAGAAAAAATTTTAAACATTTCTAATAATTTAATCTCTGATAAATTTTTATTTAAACTAAAAATCAATACAGAAAAAATTCTAATATACTATTTATTTTCATTACTGTGTGTATGTGTGTGTAGAGTTGTAATGTTTATATGTACATGTAAATTCATATTCACGGATAAATATATGAGTAAGCATATTAATGTGGCTGAAGAGATATATATACTTAATGATTTAGACTAGTGGTCTTCAACCACTGGGCCGCAGCCCGGCACCGGGTCGCAGAAGTTTTCTGCCAGGTTGTGCTAGACTGAAAAGAAAGTTAATAATAACAAAATAATAAGATTTTAAACTTTTAATTAATATAAACAATTTTTATTTATTTTTTCATCGCATTTTTACCCTGTTAAAAAATAAGAAACAGAACAAAAACGAAATCTAATCAATCATACATACATTAATTTGTTTTTCTATTTATCACAGATGTTTATGGAGAGATAGAATTAAATTTATTATTTTTTTAAAAAAATTCAAAATTTAAAAAAAAAAGGTTTTTTATTAAACAAACTCCAGTTGTCTTTTGATAGCCAATCACGGTTGCTTGTTGGCATTGTTTATGTGTTAAAACAAGATCAAAACTTTTGACTTTTTCAAGTTTTGTTTTCTTTTTTTTGTTGTTGTTGTTTAAAAATATGCCCACTTTTTTTTTTTGGCCTATAAGGCGATATTTTTGGGTTTTATTTGTATACTGCTAATATACTAAAACTTTTATTTTTAAAACCAATTTCTGTTGAAATGCAAGCAATGAGAATGATTAGTATTGTACTGTTTTCTGTGTTCAGCACATGAAGATAAGCAACACCATTACAATACACAATAACTAGTGTGCTGTTTTGGTCAGTTATAACAATTATGCTTATCTAAGTCTAAGCAGGTTACATCTTTACAAAAATTTATCTGTAAACTTCTGCCAGTCCGCGAAATCTTATCCTTATTTTTGCTGGGCCGCAAGTGTGAAAAGGTTGAAGACCACTGATTTAGACTTCTAATTTTTTGATTTAATCCTCCAATATCAGATTGACATCATATGATAAAATATTTAAATTTATAATATCATATTTTAATGTAAATATAAATTTTAAAAAGTAATAAAAATAACATATATAACAGTTATTATAATATATATATGTGTGTGTGTTATTGTAAAAAGGAGGTTACCTTGACAACAGTTTGAAATTGTTGATTGTTATTGATATTGAGAGTGTTTAAGTGTTGACTAATTATTGTTAAAAGGAAGTTGCCTTGACAACAGGTTGAGATTGTTAATTGTGGTAATGCCTTTGGGATTGGTGTATTGACTGGTTTTTAATGATATATTAATAATTTTTCATAAAAATCTTTTCAACATAAGATTTTATACATCAAATGTTAAACACCTATTTTAATTGTTAAGCCCATTATTTGCATAATGGCATAAAATTATGTACCAAAAATATCTTCTTTATGCATAATTATTAATATATATTCATAATACCAAGTTTTCTCAAAAATAAGACATAACCAGAAAATAAATTTTAGCATAATTTTTCATGATGTTGATAATATAAGATATATCCCAAAATATGAGACCCAGTAAAGATTATCAATCTGATGGATAGATATCATTTGTCTGCTGAAACACACCACAGACATGTAGAATTATAAAGTAATGAATATAATGTTAAAAATGCATATATTATATTTAATGTTTTCATGGTTATATGATGTAGATAAAACAACGTTTTTGAGTATGAACCATGTATTATTTTGCATTACAATCTGATATTTTGACGAACTAACAGCTACCATTATCAAGGTTAACTTTTGAAAGAACAATCATTAGATCTCAAAGAATAATGTGACTCAGTGTGAGATGAGAAGTGAGATTCAACATGAAGTAGTTCAGCATTCACAATATGAGGCTTATCAAAATGTTTATTTCCCTCAGTTTTTTCACCTATTAATTTCAAGTTAATATTAGATAAAATGATAGGTTTTCACATAGTTGGAATACATTGTGCTTCATCAGCCCTATTTAAACTAGTAGGTCTCTTTAATATTTCAATTGACACTCTCATGGTTCTTAAATCATATCTTTCCAAATAGCAAGTATTTTTGTATTGTCAAAATCAGGTTTGTGACCAATTTCTAAAAAATGGAAAGTAAAAACTGATGTGCTAGTTTTTTGATTAAAAACATTTCTATGTTCCTTAATTCTGACATTTATTCATCTATTGAATGACCCACATAGCTTTTTGAGCACTGCAAACATGGAATTTCATGCACTCCTTGACGTTCCAAAAATATTCTGTCTTTAAATTTATATAAAAAAATCACCAATTTTTTTTTGCCAGCAGAAAAATTAGTCTTTGTATTAAAAAACAAGATAGTCTTCTACTGATTTTATCAGTAACCCCTTTAATGTAAGGTAAAATTACTCTATTAAAAGAAGAATTGTCAAATCTATTCTTCTTTTTCATTTTAGTATTAATGTTATGTAAAGCCTTACATATAATGTTTTTATTATAATTATTAGAAAGTAGAATAATTTTTGTAAATTCTATTTCTTGAGTAAGATGTTCTTTATCAGATAAATTATAAGCTCTACTCAAAAGATTTTTTGCTACAGAAAAAGTTTGCGCAGGATGATGATGAGAATTAAAATCAAGATATCTGTTTGTATGGGTGGATTTTCTGTAAACTGATATTGATAATAAAACAATGAGGATTGCCAATTCCTTTACAAGCTTTGTAATAAATCTTAGCCAAAGCCAGCACTTAAAATATCTCTGTTAGGAACCCCTCCCCAAACCCCTGACGATGGTTTCATGCTTTGGCACTCCTCAGAGAGGTATCAGGGTAGGTTCAGACACTAGATCTAAAAATACCAACCCAAAGCCAGAATTTAACTAAACATTATGTATTGAGTGGAAAATCTGAAATTTTCAAACATCTACATGTCTTCAAACCCAGCTATCCAACTCAAATAGCTATATGGGGCTGATAGATATTCAGCCATACCTGACACCTCTCTGAAGAGTGCCAAAGCATGAAACCATGGTCAGGGGTTTGGGGAGGGGTTCCTGACAGAGATATTTTAAGTGCTGGCTCTGGCTAAGCATTTATCACAAAGCTTGTAGAGGACTTGGCAATCCTCATTGTTTTATAACTTACAAGATTAAGAGATAGGGTCATGTGATCTATGACTCTTATTTTGACTATTTATAGTCTCTGCCATAAGTCTTATGCAATTTTTATATTGCTAAGACAACTACTATATGGTATGGCTGAAGATCCATCAGCCCCATATAGCTATTTGAGTTAGATAGCTGGGTTTGAAGACATGTAAGTGTCTGAAATTTTCAGATTTTCCACTCAATATATAACTTTTAGTTAAATGCTGGCTTTGGGTTGGTATTTTTAGATCTAGTGTCTGAACCTACTACCCTGGCACCTCTCTGAGGAGTGCCAAAGCATGAAACCATGGTCAGGGATTTGGGGAGGGGTTCCTGACAGAGATATTTTAAGTGCTGGCTCTGGCTAAGCATTTATCACAAAGCTTGTAGAGGCATTGGCAATCCTCATTGTTTTATAACTTACAAGCTTAAGAGATAGGGTCAGGTGATCTATGACCCTTATTTTTACTATTTATAGTCTCTGCCATAAGTCTTATGCAATTTTTTATATTGCTAAGACAACTACTATATGGTATGGCTGAAGATCTATAAGCCCCATATAGCTATTTGGGTTGGATAGCTGGGTTTGAAGACATGTAGATGTCTGAAAATTTCAGATTTTTTACACATAACTTTTAGTTAAATGGTGGCTTTGGGTTGGTATTTTTAGATCTAGGGTCTGAACCTACCCTGACACCTCTGCCAAAGCACAAAACCATGGTCAGGAAATTGGGGATGGTTCCTGACAGAGATATTTTAAGTGCTGGCTCTGGCTAAGCATTTATCACAAAGCTTGTAGAGGAATTGGCAATCCTCATTGTTTTATAACTTTCAAACTTAAGAGATAGAGTCATGTGATCTATGACTCTTATTTTGACTGATATTGATAATGCTTCATCACATTTTCTTACACAAGTTTTTTCTGTAGCAAAAAATCTTTTGAGTAGAGCTTATAATTTATCTGATAAAGAAGATCTTGCTCAAGAAATAGAACTTACAAAAAATATTCTACTTTCTAATAATTATAATAAAAACATCATATGTAGAGCTTTACATAACATTAATACTAAAAAGAAACAATAGAATTGATCTTTTTTTTTAATAGAGTAATTTTATCTTACATTAAAAGAGTTATTGATAAAATCAGTAGAAGACTATCTTGTTTTAATATAAAGACTACTTTTCCTATTGGCAAAAATTGTTGATTTTTTTATATAAATTTAAAGAGACAATATTTTTGGAACATCAAGAAGTGTATGAAATTCCATGTTTGCAGTGCTCAAGAAGCTATGTGGGTCATTCTAATAGATGAATAAATGTCAGAATTAAGGAACATAGAAATGCTTTTAATCAAAAAATTAGCACATCAGTTTTTACTTCTCATTTTTTAGAAATTGGTCACAAACCTGATTTTGACAATACAAAAATACTTGCTAATTTGGAAAGATATGATTTAAAAACCATTAGAGAGTCAATTGAAATATTAAAGAGACCTACTGGTTTAAATAGGGCTGATGAAGCACAACATATTCCAGCGATGCGGAAACCTCTCATTTTATCTAATATTAACTTAAAATTAATAGGTGAAAAAACTGAGGGAAATAAACATTTTGATAAGCCTCATATTGTGAATGCTGAACTACTTCAAGTTGAATCTCACTTCTCATCTTGCACTGAGTCATGTTATTCTTTGAGATCTAATGATTGTTCTCTCAAAAGTTAACCTTGATAATGGTGGTTGCTAGTCCGTCAAAATATCAGATTGTAATGCAAAATAATACACGGTTCGTACCCAAAAACATTGTTATATATATATATATATATACAATTATAACAGACAAAAATAAATTATGGCCTTATACCCAGGAAGCTGTAAAGTCACAACCCAAGCAGTGCTTGGTGTCCAAAGAAGGAGGGTGCTAAAAATCCCTGATTGTGGACCGAGGCTGCCATTTACTGACTTTTTATTTAGATACTTACAACTGCAGATCACTTTCAAGTGAAGGAAGATTGCAAAAATTAGAAGAAGAACTGTCTTATATTAAATGGGACATTATTGGACGTTGTGAAGTTAGAAGAAAAGGTAAAGAAACAATTGATTAAAAAGTGGACATGTACTCTATTATAAAGGGACAAATATTGGAAATACAAATAAGTAAGATTCATTGTAAATAAAAAGTGAAAGAACAACATTATAACAGACAAAAATAAATTATGGCCCTTATACCCAGGAGGCTGTAAAATCACAACCAAAGCAGCGCTTGGTGTCCAAAGTAGGAGGGTGCTAAAAATCCCTTAATTGCGAACCCAGGCTGCCATTTACTGACTTTTTATTTAGGTACTTACAACTGCAGATCACTTTCAAGTGAAGGAAGATTGCAAGAATTAGAAAAAGAACTGTCTTATATTAAATGGGACATTATTGGACTTTGTGAAGTTAGAAGAAAAGGTGAAGAAATAATTGATTTAAAAAGTGGACATGTACTCTATTATAAAGACCCAAAGATTGGAAATACAAGTGAAGTAAGATAGATTCATTGTAAATTAAAAGTGGAATAACAACATTGTGGAGATTGATTGTGTATCGGACAGAGTGGCAAGATTAGTTATACAACTTAATAGCAGATACCAAAGGCAGATAATTCAGGTTTATGCCCTGACAAATTCTCATAGTGATGAAATAGTAGAAGATTTTTATATGGATGTACAAAAGGTTTTTGATCAGAGTAAACAACATTTTAAAATTGTTATAGGAAGACTTTAATGCTAGAATTGGTAAAAAAATGAAAGATGAAAGTGTTGTAGGTAATTTTGGTTATTGTAATAGAAATGAGAGAGGACATAGACTTGTGGAGTTTGCATAAAAAGAAGAACTTTATATTATAAATTCTTTTTTTGAAAAAAGTTTAAAGGAAATGGATATGGAAGCATCCAAATGAATGTACAGCAGAATTGGATTATATTTTGACTAACAGAAAATACATATTTCAAGATTGTAATGTTCTTAATAAATTTAACGCTGGAAGTGATCATCGATTAGTAAGATGTAAGATACGTGTTAATGCAAAACTAGAAAGACAAAAATTATTAAACAAAACAATATTTACAGTTGAAATTCCTAATCTTCAGAAACATTCTGATGAATTTAAATTAGAACTTACAAATCGGTTTCAAGTATTAGTAGATTTTGAACATGCTTCAGATTTGAATGACAGTAATAGAAAAATAACTGATACACTTTTAAAAACTGCAATAAAGATAGCTGGTAAAAAAAACTGCAATTGGCCAATTAAATTTCTACTGAGACTAGAGAATTTATGAAGAAAGAAGGAATATGAAGATATGCAAAAATGATGCATTAAAAAGGATTGAATATCTTGAATTTTGTGAAATGGTGTGGAAAAAAGTTGAAAATGATATAAGAAAGTATAATGGTGAATTAGCAAAGAAAGCTATAGAAGAGAATAAAAGTCTCAAGTGTGTAAAACAACATTTTGGTATTGGTAGAAAATTTATATCTGCAATAAAAAAAAAAGATGGAATTATTACTAAAAAGAAAGATGACATCATAAAATGGATAGAAGTTTTCTATCAAGAATTATATAGTAATAAAGAACAAGTACCTCCTATATCTATTACATCTTCCAAATTGCCCAGAATTTTAAAAGAAAAAGTGAGACATGCAATTAAATTTATGAAGAAAAGAAAGGTTCCAGGTAATGATCGAATTACAATTGGTATATTAAAAGAAACAAAGAAACAACATTTTTTTTTTTGCAAAGTTATATACCAAATGGCTAAATGATAAAGATATACCGGAAGATTGGAAGAATCCAATATTAATATTAATATTTAAAAAAAGATTATAAAGAGCATATTAGAAATTACAGACCTATCAGCTTTTTATCAGGTTTATGCAAATTTTTTACTAAGATAATTACAACTCGTCTACAGAGAACTGTGCTAAAGTACAGTAGATCATATCCAGGTATGGAGAGCTGTTATATAAAGGACAAATGAATATGAAGCACCATTATGCTTTAGTTTGTAGATTATGAAAAGGCATTTGATTCTATAAACATTTCTTCAGTGATTAAAGCATTGGGTCATCAAGATATAGATCCGTGATATTGTCATATTTTAAAGAATATTTATAAAAATGCAATAGCAACAATTAGATTACATACTGATATTTATAAAAATGCAATAGCAACAATTAGATTACATACTGATATTAGGAAAGTTAACATTGAGAAGGGTGTAAGATAAGGTGACCTCATATCTCCAAAACTTTTTACAGCAGTGCTAAAAGAAGTATTTTGTGGATTAAAATGGAAAGCTAAAGGAGTGAAAGTAAATGGAGATTATTTAAGTCATATAGATATTGCAGATGATGTAGTTGTTTTTGTAAATAATACTTCAGAGCTTCAGGAAATGTTGCAGGAATTATCAGATGGAAATAGGACTAAAGATAAATGTTAAAAAGACTAAAGTAATTTTAATGGTTTTTCTCAAAATATGAAAAAAAAATTAATTATGATGAGTTAGAAGACATTAACAGCTACAAATATCTTGGTCAGATTATTAATACAGATGGAAACATAATGTATGAAATTAATCATAGAATTAAACTTGGTTGTACTGTTTTTGGTAGAAATAGTTTGATACTAAAAGAAAATATGCCTATGTGTTTGAAAATGGTTTTTAATAAATGTGTTTTACCAGTTCTTACTTATGAATTTGAGACTTGCCCACTTAATAGAAAAGCAATACAGAGACTTCAGACCACTCAAAGAACTATGGAGAGATGCATGTTGGGAGTAGCAAGATGAGATCGAAAATGCAATATATGGGTAAGAAAACAAGCAGGTGTTACTGATTTCATTGAAAAAATTAAAAGACTGAACTTGATTTGGGTTGGACATATTGCTAGAAGAGATGATAATAGATGGACAATTGAACAATTGGAAATCTTAAACTGGATTCCAAGAGATTTTAAAAGTCACAGAAAGAGATCACATGTGAGATGGATAAATGAAATAAGAAAGGGTGCAGAGATGATGTGAAGAAGTGAAGCTAAATATCAGAAAAGAGAAGCTAAAGATTAGAGATGGATTAAAGTTGGAGAAACCTTCATCCTGCAGTGGATTGATAATGGTTGATTATGATGATGATCATTAAAAACCAGTCAACATTTAGTCAATATCAATATAATCAACAATTTCAAACTTTTGTCAAGGCAACCTCGTTTTAACAATATATATATATATCAGTTTTATATAAAAATTTTACCAAGATAATTACAACTCGTCTACAGAGAACTTTGGATTTCCACCAACCAAGAGAACAAGCTGGATTTAAAAGTGGTTTTAGTACTATAGATCATATCCAGGTATTGAGAGAAGTCATAGAAAGGACAAATGACTATGAGTTATCATTATGTTTTGGATTTGTAGATTATGAAAAGGCATTCGATTCTATACACATTTCTTCAGTGATTAAAGCATTGGATCATCAAGGTATAGATCCAGGATATTGTTATATTTTAAAGAATATTTATAAAAATGCAACAGCAACAATTAGATTACATAATGATACTGGAAAAATCAACATTGAGAAAGGTGTAAGGCAAGGTGACTCCATATCTCCAAAACTTTTTACAGCAGTGCTGCAAGAAGTATTTTGTGGATTAAAATGGGAAACTAAAGGAATGAAAGTAAATGGAAAGTATTTAAGTCATTTAGATTTTGCAGATGATGTAGTTGTTGTTGCAAATAATGCTTCAGAGCTGCAGGAAATGTTGCAGGAGTTAGCAGATGAAAGTAGAAAAGTAGGACTAAAGATAAATGTTAAAAAGACTAAAGTAATGTTTAATCGATTTGCTCAAAATATGAAAATAAAGATTGATTATGAAGAATTAGAAGAAGTTAACAGTTACAAATACCTAGGTCAGATTATTAATACAGATGGAAACATAATGGAGGAAATTAATCATAGAATTAAACTTGGTTGGAGTGCTTTTGGTAGAAATAACTTGATACTAAAAGGAAATATGCCTATGTGTTTGAAAAGAATGGTTTTTAACAAATGTGTTTTACCAGTTCTTACTTATGGATCTGAGACTTGGACACTTAATAGAAGAGCAATACAGAGACTTCAGACCACTCAAAGGAGTATGGAGATATGTATGTTGGGAGTAACAAGAAGAGATCGAAAATGCAATGTATGGGTAAGACAACAAACAGGTGTTACTGACTTTATTGAAAAAATTAAAAGATTGAAATGGAGTTGGGCTGGACATATTGCTAGAAGAAATGATAATAGATGAACAATTGAAATTTTAAACTGGATTCCAAGAGATTTTAAAAGACCCAGAAAGAGACCACATGTGAGATGGATGGATGAAATAAGAAAATGTGCAGGAGTGTTGTGGAAAAGAGAAGCTAAAGATCGGAGAAGATGGATTAAACTTGGAGAGACCTTCATCCTGCAGTGGATTGATAATGGTTGATGATATATATATATATATATATATATATATATATTATTATTATTATTATTTTGGGGACTAAACCATGTCTTATTTTGCATTACCTACCGATATTTCGATGAACTAGCATCTGCCATTTTCAAGGTTATATATATATATATAATGATATTCTTACTTGATATCTCTATTTCTTTGAAGTTATGTATGTAATCTTGTAATTAAATATTAATAAATACAGTAAAAAGTATAACTTTTAAAACTTTTATCCATCTAAGAGCACTTTTGACTAGCTTCATAGTCTTTGTCAACTAACACTTTCAAATACCCTTTCAAAGTTTAACCTTCCCAAAGTTCATTGATTCTTACATTTGCTGCCTGTCTGTTTGTTAAGTCATGGTTTTATTTATTTATATATATTATATATAGAGCTCGCAAAATAAATTAGGTCATGTGACATCTGACTTTATATATATATATATATATATTATAACGTTTTTTGTTTTGCTAGGCCTCTACACGCTAATAGAAACTCTGCATGAGTTGATCAAGTTATGTCAAAAAAGAAGAAAGTTATATTTCTATTCTAAAAACATAGCTATATTTCCTGATCAACTCGGCCTATTAATTGTTGAGAATTGTGCTATTGACGAAATCAGCTTTTAATTTATTTAATCTGGGTGCCAGAATTCCTAAGAATTCACTGAAATCGTCATATAACATCTCACAAATAAAAAAAAATACTTTTAAACTAATCGGTATTACATCATACCGTAACGAGAATTAATTTTTTAAGATTGTTATTCCTGGGCTTATTCAAACATATTGGCAAAGGTAAATTACATTTTTAAATCTTATTAAACTACTAATAGATTTAATAATAAAAAATAATAACTATTATTAATAACGCACAAATGAAAATTGGTATTAGAAATATTTTTATTCTAATAGATAAAAAAAAATATATGAAATAAATTACTTATCGAGTAAATTAGAGAGAACACAATTCAGACGTGAATCAATTAATAAAAAACAATTTTACAATTACTGTTCATATCTAAATTTCTTCTAGAAATTTCCTTAAAAAAAATGGATGTCTCTTGTACAAGAAAATTAATGTCTCTATCGGGATTGTTTAAACATACTTTTAGAAATTGTTTGAAAACGTTTAATTTGGTCACAATCAGGAGTAATGAAGTATAACTTACCGGTAAGTTTTGTGCATTCAGTAGTAGATAACTATGCATAGTTTTTTAGGTAGAATGAGCTCGGCCTTTTGGTTATTATTTGATCCTGTGGTCCATTCTCCTAGTCGATCATGAAAGCTTTTCTGGTATACATCAGGCCCGAAGTCTTCAGAAGCTCCGGTTCACTCTGACATGCCGAATTACTTCAGCGTAGAGCGATCTTGGATATATTATTGCTATCCAAGACCAACTAGAGAAACCACCAAACAAGATGTCCTTCAAACTGATCTCTGCCTTTTATACTCTCTAGAGGCCCAGTTTTCCGACTTCTGCGCATATCTTTTGTTTGTCAAAATATCCGTTGATAATCTTATATATTCTTTATAAAATTTATGTTACAAAGTCTCTATTTTTTTTCAGCATAATTCTGCCATCTTTAATTAGTTGAAATATTTTTAGTTTCTCTTATCTAGATTGGTAATTTGTGTCTTTTGTTCTCTCCAATTCTAACTTTTATTTCTAATTACATAAAAAAAAAACCGAAAGAATAATTTAACTTTCATTGTACGTTATTTTTTTTAAAAAAAATTAGTCAAAAAAAATTTTAAATCCACTTTTATCCTTTAGTTTTTTTTTACCCAATGCCAATATATTTGTAACGTATATAAATAAATGTTACAATATATATATTGTAACAAAATTAAAGATGGTTCAAATAACTATTACCATATCTAAGTTGTCTACAATATATATAAGATCATAATATTTAAAATAACATTGGATTTCTCAAGATATCCCACTATCAATAATTATAAGCAAATTATTAACAACTAGTATTATAACTCAGGTATATGAAATCACGTTGAGGTGAGTACACTAGCAATTCAATAAAATATAACTCAGGTATACAGACAGTAGATCTTATCCACTTTCATTTCTTGGTTTGATGTTAAGTGCATGTTTAAATAAATACTAAGTGAATATGGTCTAGCAGGGTGCCACTAGATTATCTGAATCTAGACACGGTTATATCTAATAACCTTTCACATGTACCGGGTTTGAATCCCCTTTTTTGGTACTTTATTTCTAATAAAAATGGGAGATTTTGCTTTTTGAGCCATATCACTATACGCACTAATATTTAGGTAAAAGTAAAACATCTTTAAACCAAAGTGGAGTATATTAGACATAAATCATTTCTTAGATCTTAGCATAACAAATGTGTTTCAATATTTTTATAAGTTTACTAGCTCAGATTATATATAACTAATTTAGGATGGCAATTCACTCATCCTTGCATGAAATAGATGATGGGATGTGGTTATAATAATACTAAGAAATCACTAAATATTATAAAATCAATATTTATTTATGGCCTTTAAACAGTTAAACAGCTCATTAATTAAAATGTTGATGACAATGATGATGATGATAATAATAACAATAATGAGATGGGTTTCAACTACAGCTCTAGGACTAAGCCTAAACATAAAACTAATTTTTATAAAGAAATTCATAATTATTGCTTAATTTTAGCATATTTACTTATATCTTAAATAACTGATATTCAACCACTGATGATGATGAATTATCATACTTAACAAAGACTACACTTAATGAAATATATATGCCTCGTTTAATAAAACACACTAATATTTATTACTGCATTTCTAACACATACATAAAAATTTCTAGATAAACATGAAAATTGATATGAATAATAATAATGATAACAATTGATTATATAACAATCCTCAGATTAATTTCAAGTTCTTCCCCCTTTCCCTTCAAATGTATATTGTATTAAGTTGGATGTCACATTGACCATGATTTTCACTCCATGAGAAAAGTATTTCAAGAAAAAAAAATATTATCCGCTCATTATCACACATACTTTGTAAATCTAACATGTAAGTAGAATATTAAAAAAAAAGGTTAGTAGAATTGAAAGAGCAAGTTTTAGAAACAAGTTTTAAATTATTTTCTCCCCCTCTCTTCTACCTCTGAAATGCTATACTTAACTTGAAACAAAATAATCTAATATTTCAATACTACTTATTATTTCACATTCACTCGCAATTATACACATATAAAATATTACTATGTATGTGCGTGTTTTATCCCAAAATAATAATAATATATTAGTTAAAACTAAAATCATAATACCATAAAAAAAATTGTTTTATACATTAATATTTCATAACTGTAAAATTAATAAACAAATAAATTTTGATACATTCACAATCATTTATGTAGTTCGAAGCTATTATTATTAAGACATTCTTGGTTTCCATCAATCTGAATTGTCTTTAAAAGTTCTTTAAATAAAATATGTCACTTTATTACTAAATTTTTTATTAATACTCTGATTGCATAAAGAAAATAGATATAAAAGTCATATTACCAATCCAAGGGTTCACTTGTCTTGTATACTGTCTATACTTGGCAGCAACAATTTCCGTGTTCTTTGGAACAATCACTTTCTTGAAGTATATAATTATTTGATGATGAGGATCCTATTGAGGTTATTTACTTTAGTGGATAATTTGGAAATCATTATATCAATTTTTCTTCTCTTCCTGTCAAGCATGATTCTTTAGTGGATGAAATACAGCAGTTGTTTTCACATTTATAAATTTTCTTGAGTTTAAAATCAGTTGCTGGAACAATTAATTGGACTTGATGATTAATATTTATCAGTAGATTAATTCATCTTTCATCGAATGCAGGTGAATGCTTTCTTCCTTCTATTAAGAACATCTTATTTATCTGGTCAGTTGAAAGGTGTATAATATTATTTTAGACAAAATATCTTTTCTTTCCTATATGATGTGCAGTTTTCCAGATGGTCAGGCCAAGATGGGACATACATATAATTTTTCTAGCCAGTCATTTCTTATATTTTCAACATTCAATTTAATAGTCTAATAATCTGAATCATAATCACAATAATAATAATTCAACTGATTTTTCCAGACACCTTTTTATATCCAATTTTTTAGCTAACTTAACCAATCAGAGATAGCGTCACTTGCTATTTTTGGAGAAATTCGTTTTAATTAGATCTCTAATTTATTTTCAACTAAATTATTTTTCAACTGAAAAGTTTAATCTTTTTTCCAGACACTTTTGTTTTAAAAAAAAATAGACTTATTCCTTTTTTTTTTACACCTGGGTAACATTTCAAATTTTTGAGCTTCCTTCTTTAGATCTTAAGATAAGACAATTTCAAAATTAGAGTTTCCACCCAGATTAAGCTCCCAAAGTGACAAACAATCATTTACAAAAACAAAATTGCTACAAAAATAGATATCTGATTCAACAGATTTCCTCTTTTAACATAAAGTTGTACAAAAAAATAATTTGACAGATTTAACCCTTCCTTTTCTTTCAATATTTAATAAATGTAAATTTCTGTATGTAATGTACACACATACTTCATTATTTCAAATCATTCATAAACTAACATTAAATAATATAATTGCTAGCTTAGTAATTATAACCCTATTATTTAATTAAATCTGTAACTTTTAAATCCCAATTACAATTATAGAAAAGCAAAATAGAAGCATAGAATAAGATATTAGAATTGATCAAGCATAGGTTAGTTTTAAAGAAAGTTAAAATGTTGAATAGTTGAAATATAAAACAATTAAATAGCTTACACATACACTGCCTATACATATGCATTATAACTTTGCTTTTTAACAGAAAATTTAAATATTAAATATGTGTGCTGCTCTTTTTGAGATTTATTAACACACAAACAAGTAAAGCATATAATTGCTGACCCACTCTCTTTCTATCTAAAGCTTTTAGAACTGGACCTTGTAGGGTTTGAACTTGGATGCCCTACAGCTTCTTTTATGGTTATATAAAAATGTGATGATGATTTTGTTTTACATTTTCTTATATGCACATTACTATAAATTTAGCTAATGACTAAATTGTAATGGCACTATATATATATATATATATATATATATATATATATATATATATAATATAAAAACTCTGTCAGATAATGAAAATTATTCTACACGAATAAAGCATGGTAAACAGAGCACAATAACATTAATTGTAAACAGCAATTAGCCAAGCGCTTTCGGTACTGTATATCAGAATCATGGCAACATACTGGAACTGAACAGTTAATATATATATATATGCAAAACCATAAAACAATACAATATTAGATTAAATCCAAAATTTTACCAAAATCCTTATACACCATGGTTTCATCTACTACAAATAGACCTTCTCAAGTGAAAATTAAATTAAAGGAAAAAACTTATATATACAAACAAACAAACCTTCCCATAATTCATTTCAAACTCCACCTTCCCCTAATATCAAAAGAATTCTTCATAAGATTGATAGCCTCAGAATCAAGGAGTTTTATCATCAAAGTCTCCTTTATTCTTCTTTTTAACTCATTCTTTTCACAAAAAATAACCGAAGCATTGTCAAACAATTTTCTATGACCTGTATTCAATTCATGAATATATAAAAACTGAGTTAAGATACCTATGTTCAACTCTACTTATATGAACCTTAAAGAAGAATAAAGGAGACTTTGATGATAAAACTTCTTGATTCTGAGGCTATCAATCTTATGAAACTTCTTTTGATATGAAGGGAAGGTGGAGTTTGAAATGAATTATGGGAAGGTTTGTTTGTTTGTATATATATGTTTTTTTTCTTTAGTTTGATTTTCACTTGAGAAGGTCTATTTGTAGTAGATGAAACCATGGTTGTGTAAGGATTTTGGTAAAATTTTGGATTTAATCTAATATTGTATTGTTTTATGATTTTGCATTTTTATTTTTGCTAGTATAGTATTAGGCAGTTTTGGTGTTATATTGTTTTTTTTCTCCATGCTGCCTATGGTTACACATCTTTATCAACAATTTGTTACCTAATGACATAGTTTAGGTATTTGTCACAAAAAGTTTAAGCTTGTCTGAATCATGAGTTAGGATATGAAATGTATATATATACGCATGAATGCACTTCATATATATATATATATATATATATATATATATATGTCATATTATTATTACTATTTGTGGGATATTCCATGTAGTGAAAAAGCTAAATGCTGACATTTCAGTACAATATCAAGTACCTTCCTCAGAGCGTCCTCTTTCTCAAATCATAAGAATGCACGTGAGATTTAAAACCGTTTTTATCGTTTTCTTTCTCCTCATATTTAAATTCTATTGGTTGAGAAGTTTTAAAATTTATTTTCTCTTCCAATAGCTTTTTCCAAATGTTGTTAATCTTCTTTAATTCACACCTTTCATTTATGCTCTTGGGTCTTTTAAAAATCTCTATAGCTTCTCTTAGCAATCTCTGGTCATATTGTTCAATTTTTGCTAAAATATTTTTTTTTTCAAAATTGATATCATGATTTCTTAATTTTATATGAAAATAAATAGCTGATGAATTGGATTTTTCTCTCACTGCCAGAATGTGTTCTTCCTTTCTAATATTTATTTTACGATTAGTCTGTCCTATATATGTATGTGGACAGACCCTACATGGAATTTCATATACACCATGACACTCCAAAGCAATTTTATCTTTAGGAAGTGGAAATATTTCACTAATTTTTTTATAAGTAGTGTAAATTGTGTGAATATTATTATTTTTTAAAATGTTACCAATTCTATCAGTTACTCCTTTTATAAATGGCAAAATTGTCTTAATTTTTGATGTATCAAAATCTTTTTTCTTTTGATATGTATAAGCCCTATTAATAATGTTGTAATTAAAACCGTTATGAAGAAGCATTTTATTAGTAGCAAAAAGATCCCGGTGAAAATGGCTATCATCAGAAAGTCTTTTTGTTCTATCCAATAATGTCTTTGCTACTGAAAATAATTGTGCAGGATGGTGATGAGAGGAAAAATGCAGATATCTCCCCGTGTGTGTTGGTTTTTCATATATACCATGGGATAAAGAACCATCTTCCCTTCTTTCAATCGAAACATCTAAAAAAAGGTAATTGATTATTATTTTCTATTTCCATGGTAAATTTAATATTTCACAACAATATTAAATTTACCATGGAAATAGAAAATAATAATCAATTACCTTTTTTTAGATGTTTCGATTGAAAGAAGGGAAGATGGTTCTTTATCCCATGGTATATATTAAAAACCAACACATACTGGGAGATATCTGCATTTTTCCTCTCATCACCATCCTGCACAACTATTTTCAGTAGCAAAGACATTATTGGATAGAACAAAGAGACTTTCTGATGATAGCCATTTTCACCAGGACCTTTTTGCTACTAATAAAATGCTTCTTCATAACGGTTTTAATTACATTATTAATAGGGCTTATACATATCAAAAGAAAAAAGATTTTGATACATCAAAAATTAAGACAATTTTGCCATATATAAAAGGAGTAACTGATAGAATTGGTAACATTTTAAAAAATAATAATATTCACACAATTTACACTACTTATAAAAAAATTAGTGAAATATTTCCACTTCCTAAAGATAAAATTGCTTTGGAGTGTCATGGTGTATATGAAATTCCATGTAGGGTCTGTCCACATACATATATATCACAGACTAATCATAGAATAAATATTAGAAAGGAAGAACACATTCTGGCAGTGAGAGAAAAATCCAATTCATCAGCTATTTATTCTCATATAAAATTAACAAATCATGATATCAATTTTGAAAAAAAAAATATTTTAGCAAAAATTGAACAATATGACCAGAGATTGCTAAGAGAAGCTATAGAGTGTTTTAAAAGGCCCAAGAGCATAAATGAAAGGTGTGAATTAAAGAAGATTAACAACATTTGGAAGAAGCTATTGGAAGGGAAAATAAATTTTAAAACTTCTCAACCAATAGAATTTAAATATGAGGAGAAAGAAAATGATAAAAACGGTTTTAAATCTCACGTGCATTCTTATGATTTGAGAAAGAGGATGCTCTGAGGAAGATACTTGATATTGTACTGAAACGTCAGCATTTAGCTTTTTCACTACACGGAATATCCTGCAAATAGTAATAATAATATGACATTTTTTATCCGTGAAAATATTAGAATTAACATATATATATAATATGCATGTGTGTGCCTTCGTTATTGCTATTTTATCACTAATATAAAAAATAACTTCAATAAAGAATGTGTATAAATTATAATTGTTTGACTATTATGCATTTTTATTAATTGATATATATTGTATATTGTAAATTTTAGATCGATATGTTCTCCTGGGGAATCAACGAGATGCATGGGTATATGGAGCATCCGATCCTACTAGTGGTACAGCAGCTTTGTTAGAACTGACCAATTTTTTTGGAAAACTTGCTAAGGAAGGTACAGTTTTTAAGAAATATAAAGTTAAACATTATATATATATATATATGTAACGGGCACATATGTACGTTACATTGTTTTTTTATTAGTAAACATGAAAAGAATAAAAGTTCGCAAATAAAAACTTTTTTAAGAATTAAAAATTGAAAATGAAAAAAATCTATCTTAAACTCTATATATATAAAATTACACAGATGAAAAAAAATTATTAAAATTATACTTTATTAAAAATAGAAAAAGTATTTTAAAAGCAAAAACTTAAAAAGATTTAGAGATAAAAATATATCTTTAATTTTGGAAAACACATTAAGTAATCAGAAAATGGAAATGATTGTTTTAATTAGTTAAATGTAAACTAGCCTTGGGCATTTAAATGTATAAGCATAGGTCAGATAGGAGAGAAAACAATGGAATCGGACCTCAGCAAAAGGACCATCATATCGATGACGTAACGTCAATTGAATCCTTAAAATTAATATAAAAGGAAAAGTTTGGAAATGATTGAGTTAGTTATTACAGGAGGACAGATATGTGTTAAGTTGGAGAGGGTTGGAGGTGAAGGGATTGAAAAGACACACTCTTCAATCCCTTCAGTTTTGTTAAAAATAAAAAAGAAATGACATCGTTTTTTCTACATTAAGAACCAGCTAAACTAAAAGACCTCTGGATAAATAAAAAACCATGGCTAACTGGATACCAATATCTATTTAGGATGGCATGGGAATTCACATTCAAATGGCAAGCCATGAATAAAGCTGGACATTTTAAAAATCGTAAGAACTTTAGATAATTCATGAACATTAAATTAAAAACTTTCCATATTTAAAATAATTGCAATAGATTCCTATCTGACCAAACTAAATTATTTATTAATTAGTTATAATTTTATTTGATGTATTTCCTTTATGTAAAATCATTTCCATTTATTTTTTTTTGTTCTTTAAGTTTTATTTATGATTTTTGTTTTGCGATAAATTAAATTATATAAATGTTAAACTTAAGTCGGGCATGAATGGCTATATAGATTTGTAAAGTTATATTAGGGGAAGATAATCTTAGGTTATTTGTTTTGTAGTTGAATTAGGTCAATGGATTGGATATATTGGTGTAGTTAGTAGATGTAGTATGAGGTTTGCTATGAGCAGAATCGCTTTATATGCCACACACACTCGTTTTGCCTATGGCAGTAATTATAAGACGGAGACCACAGTTCCTTCCTATGGAGTTCTTTTTTATTGCTCTTATCATCAGATAGATGTAGTATTCCTATCTGACAAGAAGCAATTTCTTCTCTTAACCTAATTGTGCTGTCGTATTTCGTATTACATTGAACACATCGATATATCAGATAGATTGGCGCCGGTTTAGTTGTGAACTTTTGGCCTAAGGTTAAATAAGGGATGAATGTTTTCTTTTCAAATGCAAATCTATGTAGTCTATTCATACTCGACACTCTAAATAAAAATGCATTAAATTTAAGTTGGGTATGGACACTTGCATGGGTTCGTTACCGGTTAATTATGTTTCTGGTTTTCATATTTGATCAAAATGTATAGACATTCGGTAAATACTGATACCTTATGGTGAGTATCTAAGATGTATTTTTGTCGGATGTCTTTTAAGTTATTGGTGTCTTGCGGCATCTTATAATGAATGCCATTGGGTTTCTTATAAATTCCCCTCTGCATTTCCATCAATGACTTTATATTTTGATTGTTTATGTTTATTTTGAAATGTTTTTGACCGTGTAATCTATGTAACCGATCTATACTCAACATTAAAAACACATTTTATAAATCTATCTGTGCGAACTTATAAAATTTAAAATGTAAACTTATAAAAATTAAAATGTAAAATCAAATTCTAAAATCAAGTTAAAATTATAAAGTAAAAGTAATGTTAAAATGATTCAAAATTTATATGTGCATTAATAAATGTTTGTGTGTATAATTACTGGCAGTGGCTTATTTTATTCTTTTTTTATATATCTTAGATAAGAATTTATCATAAAATGTAAATCTCTGCTATTCCACTGAGCTAGTGACAATGGGCTAATGACCAGAATCAAAATATATAAAATATTTTTTTTTTACTTACGTATCTGCCTACTTTATAAATTTTCTAGGTTCAAATGCCTAGTGATGCCCTGTAGTGTAGATTCTGTTAAGCTCCCTTTCTCCGGATTGTTGTAATATATATCTAAATAATAAATAACTCAGATTTCCTGTTCAGTTATATATGTATCAATAAAAATCAATCAACACTTATACAATCCCAATATCAATAACAATCAACAATAAGAGTGCCCCCTCCTCTTTTAATTACTTCATGACATCTATCTGCACGAAAAACTTTATATCTATCATCTAAAAATGTATCATCATAAATTTGGTCATTTAGCCATGTTTCTGTGAGAAAGATAAAATCATAATCTTCTGAACAAAAAAAACTTTTTATTTGATTCAATTTAGTTCTCATTCCTCTAATGTTGGCATAAAAACAAGAAAAACCACCCATATCCAGTAAAATAAATTAAAATATATATATATTCCCTTTTTTTATAAATATTAATAAATCAATCAAGAAGTATTAATTTACGGGCCAAATTACCATAGAAAAAGGAAAGAGAAGAACCGCGAGGCCAAAAATCAGACAAAATAAACTCACCATGTTTATTTTGGGGAATAGAAATATAAAAACTGGAAGATCTATTATTGAACATGTTAATTTTATAACACACAACTTTAACCTGAAATTTATTTTCCAAAAATGTTTTAATTTCTGATGATCTAATCTTTGCAGGCATATTAGAAAGAAAGTATTTATTATATTTATCATAACCTATATTGTATTTGTCATTATTCCAAAAAGTTTTAACAATTGGTGCATTAATAGTTTTATTAAACCGTTTTTGATAGAAATTAAATCTTAAACCATCATTTAACCCTGAAAATTGCGAATTGTAATTTTGATTATTTATACATTTATTATTTAAAAGATAATTTTTTTTATGAAAATTAGTAAAACATTTAGATTTGGAATTATTAATATAAAATTTAGGAAGCTTATTAGGATTTTCTTTATCATTTAATATAATAATAATATAATAATAATAATAATAATAATAATAATAATAATAATAATAATAATGATGATGATGATGATGATGATGATGATGATGATGATGTCATTATTATTATTAAATTCATTTATTTAAATGCTAAATTACTGCATATTACACATTAAAATAGTAAAGGGAATAAATATAAATTTGAATTAATCAACAATAGTATATAAATTTATGAATATTGCAATATTGCTTATGAACTAAATTAAAATAATTAGCATTAATAAATTCTGGTTGTATAAAGATGGTAGCCTAAATAAAGGAGAAAATTTAAGGATATTGGAATGACATGTTTAAATATGACATATAAAAACAGACCTAGCATTATGTTCATAAGATCTAATTATAATAATTGAAATTGTTTTCAATAGGATAACTTGTTCATTAATGATTTTAGAAAAATAATAATTAATTATTAAAAACCCATCAATACTTAGACAATTCCAATATTAATAACAATCAATGATTTTAAACTGATGTTAAGGCAACCTTTTAGCAATAAAGGTGGAATAAAAGAATTCCACCCTTATTGTTAATAGGAGATTGCCTTAACAACAGTTTAAAATTATTGGTTGTCATTGATATTGGGATTGTCAAAATGTTGACTGGTCTTTAATAATAACTTACAGATCCATTTAGCCTTGTGCAATTATTACACAGAGGCTAAACTTTCTATACAGTAGTGCCACTCAGTGCAAGTCAGAGTAATCAACGGATGCAAGAAGGTTTTAGACTCTGTGTAAACAGCTTGTGTAAGCATAAAGAATGGTGATCATGTGATGTTTAGTGGATTATTACTACTAATACTACTGCTACTATTATTATTATTAAAAATAATATCAACTATTGTAAATGTATTAATTTATTGTCAAAAAATTCGATATAAAACAAAAATTTAATATAAAATATAAATTTTTATCTAGAAGCATAAAAATTTATTAAGTTATCTAAGCTTTGCATTATATGCTATCTGCTAATCTTGAATATCTCAGTATATATACACATCTTATTCATCTCCAGGATTCTAAGTGGTCTTCAGTGAGCTGAGAATAAGTGTATCCATTCTATAGGAAAGTAATACATATTTAATTGTGGAAATAACTGCATTTTGTTTTTGAATAAATCAAATAATGAATGTCAGGTTTCTAAAAATGCTTTTTCTTTATCATTTCTCCATCTGCGAAAGATTTGTTGTTTTGCACAAAATGATGCAACTAATGTAGATATAGATTTAATAATGGATTTAATAAAACACCATAAATTATTTTAATCTTTGTTTGCATTGGTTTTTTTTTAACAGAAAATCTTTATCAAAATTGGCATGCATGATTTTTAAAATGTCTTTTAACATTTTTTTAAGTAGCACATTTGCATTATATACATAATATACCTAATTCTGATTTTACATTAAAGATTGTTTCTCAAAAATTACAGGTGTGTAAAAAACACATTGTATATATGGAAAGTAAGAAGATTGGTTTTGAACTTGAGAAATCAACAAAAATAATGAAATAAACCATATGAAAAATCTTGTTAGAATCTTATTTTTTTGCATGTTATTACATTTTATTTCATAAACATTGTGCATAAATAAAAATGAATTATAGTGAACATAAATTTCATTTGCACAACAAAAATGTAAAGAACTATTGGACATAAAAATTGGACAGAATGTGTAATCTGGATTATACATAAGATTTTATTCACTGTCAGTTTCTGATAATCAGTGCATATGTTTACTTATGACTGCAATATTATTGTTATCACTAGAAGTTGCTACATCCCTTCTAACACTAAGAATTATTATGTTTTTTATCCACACATGAAGTTCTTTTCCTGAACAATGTTTGCAGTAATGCCTTATGGTGTTGATGTTACAGTGGTTTTACGAATAATTTCAGTATAACTTATCATCAATTAAATTTTGACAAAGTTAATAAATCAAATCTTGCTTTAATTTTTATTAATTTTTTTTAAAACATTAACAGCAATAAGGTACACTTTTTTTTAAAAAAACCTAACATCAAAAATGTCAAAATGGAATCAAAACATCGTAAGTAACATGGTATTTCCCCTTTCAAAACATAATGTTAAAATGTAGACAAGAAAATTTCCTCATTTGCAAAAATATTGCCAAGAATGAAAATTTTTTGAAAATAATGGGAAATAAGGAGATGAAAACATTTTTTTATCAAATGAGATGATAATAACATGCATAAAATGTTGTTTTTTTACTTTTTTAGTTGATCGTGTTATTTCAAAACAACTCATGTAAAAAGAGAATTTTTTAAATAGTGTTAAATCAAAATTGTTTAAAAATATTGAATAAAAACAGAGTTAGGTTTACACCCATTTTGCATTGCTATTGAGAAGAAAAAACTATTCTTCCCATTCTGTATTAATTTTGTATGGCTTTTCTTTGCACATATTGCAGACATTACATCTCATTTATAAAATACGAGAAAATATTATCTTGTTGTGATAAACTATTTAAATGTGTGTGTCACAACAAAAAAGCACACTTATCTTTATGACTGACTGAAAGTTTATCATTGTTGGCTGCCTTTACATTGTGCCATGGATTTGTGTAAGTTAATGAACTTGTCATCGATCTATGCATCATTGTATATTTTAAATGGAAGCTTGTGTTAGTGGACACAATCATCCACTAGCATTTCCAACTATGCACAGCTATCTAATTGTGGAGAGTTGGTGTTCACCTGTAGTAGCCATACTTTCATGAAAAATATATTTCTTTTATATATAACTATCTATATAGAAAATATAGTATTGGTTATCATTATTTTCTCTTAATTCAAGTAGTCACTCCAAATTTTTGGGTGATCTAACACTGAATTGCAATCTACACCTTGACCATTTCTCTATGTAAAAAGTAAAATTTTGTTAAGAACAATACATTGATAGATAAATGCCAGTTATAAATTTTAAAATACTCTGGCTTTTTTTTATTTACATGCAAGTAAAATTATTCTACACACTTTAACTGAAACGCACAGGCTTAATATATACCTGTGTCTATATATGTAATATATAGGGTATATGAGCACAGACCTTCCCATGACCAACCACTTTCCACACCATCTCATAACACTGATACACTGAAACATGTCCATTAAAGTATGAGGATTGGCTATCTTAATATAGATCTGAGCACTTATAGCATATATGTGTGGAGATGGTAATCTGGACCAACTGATGATTGCTGGTTCAGCATGAAATACGTATATTGCTGATTATTTATCTTTTCAACATGTATGTGTTCAAGTGTATCAGTGTTATGAGATGGTGTGGAAAGTGGTGGGTCGTGTGAAGGTCTGTGCTCATATACCCTATATATCTACACACTTTAGTGAAGTAATGAAATAGAAAATTCAAGAACTAAAGATCATAGCATCAAAACTCAACTACTGTTCCAACTCTATCCCCCAACAACCATTCAATTATAATATATTTGTAAAATGTTAGATTTTATTCATCTGTCAAAAAACAGTCAGACATTTGTACTGTATTTATTGGGGTACAGCAATAAATATTACGTTTCAACATCTAAATAGACAATAAAACAACTATCAATATTTTATACAATAAATCTTTTTAAAAAGTACAAAAGAAATGGTTTTAGCTTAGAAAACAAAAGCAAAAAATATATATTTCACATTTTCCTTCTATATTTAAAATATCCTTTAAAAAATGAAAGAAAAATATTTACCTTAACTAGATATATTAAAAGTATTTTCTATAATAAACTTTTTTGAAAACAAAAAATTAAATTGAGAAAATGAAGACTCTTTTTAATATAAAATCTGATTTGTACTCAGTAAAATATCCTTCAAAAAATTGTATTTCATTTAGAAGAAAAATAGAACGAGAAAGACTCCAATTCATGAATGCTTGCTTATAACACATTATTATTGATTGTCGATTTGAAAGAAATAATTTTAAAAAGAAAGCGAATCTAGTGCCGATTCTTTATTGACTTAAGCAACGACAATTATTTTCAATGATAAGAAAATCATGGTAAAAAAAAACAAACAATTAATACCTAAAAGAAAATACCAACTGCGTTAATAAAAATAATCGAAAGCGCCTGATGAAAGAACTAATATTTAGTTATTTTTTAGACGTTTAACAAAAATTTGAAAATTACTATAGAAATTTGAGGAGTCGTTGTCATAAGAGAGGCTGACTCTGTTTGCATGAAACCATTATTTCAATCGCTCTAAAGAGATATTAGTAACTTCATTTCTTGAAAATTATTATGTACTGATTAATGTGTATATCGTAGTAAAATTATACATATACATGTGTTCTTACAGACTGATCAGTGCCAGCAATTTTGAGTCACTCTACAAATAAGAAAAAATTAGAATAACAAATAAGAGCAGTTAATTTGCATTATAACAATATGCATAGTGTTTTCATGAAGGTTTGTGATGAAAGTGTTTTAGTTATATTTTTTATATTGGACTATTTCCATCATCTAACATGTGTACTGAATGTCTTTAGAAAAATTTAACTTTATTTAAATATTCCAAATACATTCAACTGTTAGTAATAGCACATCAAACAGCTTAGTATATGCACAGTGTTTCGAGAGGTATTATTCTCCCCTTTTTTCAGGTGTTGCTGGCCTGACTAGTGTCAGCAATAGTATGGGATTCAAACCTGAACCCTTAGATGCTTGAATATTGAATTTTAAGTTAATGCTCTAACCAACTGAGCCATCCTGCCAAAGGCAACAGTCTATAAAAATTTCATAAACTTATCTATGAGGTTTTATCCTGATTTGTCCACTTTTTCCTAAGAGCAAAGTTGATTAGTGATTTCCATACATAATGCATAGTCACACTAGGTTGATTTATGGGATTGTTTGCCATTGTCATGTGAGCAGCTTCTTTAAATTTTCTTCTTTGTAACTTATTTTCTCTAGCTAATATTTTTGTATTTTTCCAATCGAACATATGTTCATTGGTACTTACATGGTCTGCTATCTTAGACACATCTGTTTCTCTCTTCAGATCATCAGATTGAGTTCTTGCAAGTGCTTTTCCATGAGACAACTGGTCTCCAAAATATGTTCTAATCAACCTTTTATCAATTCTCTTGTTATCCATACATTCCTTGGTGCTCAAATTATAACACACTTAGGAAAATTTTTTCTAGTATAGTTTTTCTGTTTAAAATAATAAAAGGTGGCAATTTGTTTCCATCATTGATTGTAAACAGCATTACAGTAATTCATGATCTTTCATATCCAGTAGTTAAAATTTTAATTCATTTTTCTTCTTTTTTGTTCATGGTATAATATCTTAGCATATCAAGAAAGATTGCTGTTTTAGCAGCATTTCCATTTTGACTCAAACAAAATTTAGACTCTTTTCTTGAGTTCATGACTTTGCGCTGAAAATTAAGAAACTTATTCTCATAATCTGTAGGCAACCTTTGAGTTATTGTAGTCCTTCTGCATAATGCTAACCCTTCTCATTTCACAACATTTTGCCCCTATTCATGACTTGATTTAAGCATTATGCCAATATTTTTAGCATACTATCTAGCTTTAATCATATGAATGTCACTGATGAACACGTACCATGTAATTCTCTTTTACAAGATAAAACATCTGCCTCAATTGCAGTATACCTTCCATTTTTAGGGCCCAAGAATGATTTCCTGCTTTTTACACTGAAATAATATTTTTTTCATGGTTCTCCAACAATGAACATTATTTTTATTATCAGTAAATCTTCTACCAGCAACACAATTTCCAATTTCTTTGGCACACAATATAACTTTTCTTTTGAATTCAGCATCATAAATATACCACTTTTCTATCATTAGTGAATATGGATAATAAAAAAACTCAAAATTAAAATATAATCAAATATCACAAAAATTCCATGCAGAAATATAATGTTATCTGTTAGCTTCCACGGTGGATATCATCGAGTGTGATATTACTATGCAGAAACAAAAACACAATCATTTGGAAATATGACAGGAAAAATAAAATGCTAAAATATTCACTCCAGATATCAATGAGTGTAATACTATTATGCAACTAAGTAAATCACGAAGAAAAATATGATCATTGGGAAGTATGATATCAGGAGAGATAAAATATTAAAATACTCATTTGTATCTTGGCAGGAATAAAATGTTAAATATTGCTTCCACAGTGAATATCAATGAGTGCAATATTACTATCTGCATGGGTAAAGTTTGAAGCAAAAACATGACCATTGGGAAATATATTAGGAGAAATAAAATATTCATTTACTCATCGGCAGAAATAAAATATTAATTCACATTCACAATGGATATCAGTGAGCGTAATACTATTATGCACACGATTGTTGAGAAATATGACATCAAGAGAAATAAAATGTTACCATAGTATGATAGTAAAAAATAAATCAAAATTAAAATACAGCATGATGCCACACAATTCTACACTTAATATCAAATAGCAATTGGATAATGTTTGAAAAATGTGAACTGCTACCAATGAGCTTAAGACTGTAACATCAGCAGAATACATAAGATGTTAAAAATGTTTGTTTTGAATTTAAGATGCACTCTCTTTTATGGTCCCAAATTGGGGGGGGGGGTATTTATAAGCAAAGTAATATTGTATTATATAAGTTTAAACATATATTGTGATAGTGTTTTCCTGAAGGTTTGTGATGGTGTCAAATAGTTTAGTATATGCACAACGTTTTGAGAGGTATTCTCCCAGATTTTTCAGGTGTTACTGGTCCTACCAGTGACAGTACTAGCATGGGATTCGAACCTGGACCCTTAGATTCGTAAATATTGAATTTTAAGGTAATGCTCTAACCAACTGAGCCCTCCTGCCAAAGGCAACAGTCAGTAAAAATTTCTATACTTATCTATAAGGTTCTTTCTGATTTGTCCACTTTTTCCTAAGAGCAAAATTGATTAGTGCTTTCCATATATTATGTATAGTCACACAAGGTTGGCTTATGGGAATTTTTGCCATTGTCATGTGAACAGCTTCTTTAAATTTTTTCATATTAGGTGGTCAAAATAGTCCAATATACAATAAATATATTTTGATAGTTTTTGTTGCTTTAATATTTTATTTTATTCCATATTTTAGCAACAATAGGCTTAGATGAATAAATACCAAGTTATATTTTTATACATTTGTATAAACATATGTGTGTGCATGTTTAAATTATTGTATGAATTTAAAATCACATGTTGTAATATAGTATTATTATTAAAGGTATGTAAAATGTAGTAATACATTTGTTAAACAAGTAAAAGGATTTTTTTTGTTTGTATTTATTTATTTTTATTCTCTAATTTTGTAATTTAATAAGAAAAGATTAAAAACCATTATCATTATTCCATTTTACAATATTTTCTTTTTAAAAAATTAAAACAAAACATTTTATTAAAGAACATGAGTGTGGTTGTAAAACTCTAACTAGGTGGAATAATGTCTCAATGAATTAAAAGGGGTATATTTGAGTTGGTCATTAAATACTGTTTCTATGTTAGTGATTCAAAACAAAACAACACTCTCCACATAGTAGTGCCATCTTGTGCTAACAAGAGCAATCAATGGACGCCAGAAGGCTTGTGCATAAAATCCCTATCTAGTGCCTACTCATCCAATATCCCCAAGACTAGTTTCTGGCTTGTGGCCTTCATCAGTGAGGAGCCTTGGATCTGAGAGCACTGCACCTAGATCTTAGGATCTAATGCAACCCTCCAGCACCCACCTTTTAACTCTATTTAACTACAAAACTATGAGAATATAAGCTATTGAGCTTGGATTGAAAATATTAATAGTGTTTTCAATTTCATTCTCATAGTTTTGTAGTTAAATAGAGTTAAAAGGTGGGTGCTGGAGGGTTGCATTAGATCCTAAGATCTAGGTGCAGTGCTCTCAGATCCAAGGCTCCTCACTGATGAAGGCCACAAGCCAGAAACTAGTCTGGGGTTATTGGATGAGTAGGCACTAGATAAGGATTTTATGCTCAAGCCTTCTGGCATCCATTGATTGCTCTTATTAGCACAAGATGGCACTACTATGTGGAGAGTGTTGTTTTGTTTTGAATTGTTTAATAACAATTATTGTGCTAGTATGAGATAGTGATCATGATATGTTAGTGATCTGATTTAAGTTAACTCACTCTCTCTGTATTTTTCTTTCACCTTAGTTGGTGTACTGCGTTTGCAGTAAATAAAGTATAAAACATTTTTAATTTAATCATATAAGGCAAGACTATGTAATAATATTTGCTCCAAAAGATAGTCTTTTGAGAGATAACCTACAATATCATACTAAGCAGTAGGTTATAAATACCATATGAAATATTTGAAATGTTTAAATAAAATGTAAAATCTTTCCAAAGACATTTAATAATAATGGCCACTGAACTGCCATTATTACAAACTTTCAAGCAAACAGTAGTGAATATTGAATTATTTAATGCATTCTAATTACTGTATTCTATTTTAGTATATCCACCATGTAAATTAATCCTCTTCTCTCTTTTCAAAATGTGATCCACAATAATGATAATGAATTTTGATTCCAATAAAATAACAAATTGTTATAAGAAGTAAATATTTTGAAAATTATTAGAAAATATATATATTGCAAATATTTTATTTGTAGGGATATGTGCCATTTTCATGAATTTAAACATCCTGGGTTCATTTCTCACACTACTCCTATTACATTCAGACCCACAACACTTGAAGAAGAAAGGAGATGGTAACACTCAAAACAATCTTTAAACAATAACTTTGCAGGAAGAATGATTTAGAATTTCTCTACACAAAAAATAAAAAAGAAGGAAGTACAAAGTCCTCAAATGCTGGATTATGATGGTTTATGTTTTCTTTTGTTTGTTTGTTTTATTCTCTTGAATAGCTACATATAGGTATGGTTATTTTAAAAGAAAAATCCCAGATATGCTTAAAACTAGAAAGTGTTTTACTCACTTTCATACTCCTGGTGATAACGTTTCTGCCAGATAGCGAGGATTTGAATATTTTTCAGTCTTTGTTTTTAATATTTAGCTAAAAATAGCTAAACATCCATCTACTTATAGATATTAAATGATTAGCTATACTATCTATAGGTGAGTCCTCTAAAGCAAATTCTATTACTAACAAATTTCAGGTTTATTTAGTTCAGAATTTAATCTAGACCCAGGAAAATGCACTACCTTACACTTTGAAGCCCCTATTTATATATATATATATATATATATATATATATATATATATATATATATATATATATATTATCAGTGTAATAACTTATTAAAACACATAATACACTTTTAGCACTTCTACATTTACTAGACTTCTATGTTAATACAACATAATCATTTGCTTTAGCACTTTCTATATTTACTTGTTTAAAGAGGTTTACTTAAACTTCTTTGTATCAATAATTTCAATCTCTGTGGCCAAGTTGCAATCTTTAGTGTCTAATATAAGTATATTAGACTGTAAATAAAGGTGGGTTCCACTTTTATTGTTAAAAGGAGGTTGCCTTGACAACAGGTTGAAATTGTTGATTGTTATTGACATTGGGATTATCTAAAGTGTTGCCTGGTTATATGTATATATTGTGCCAGGCACGATTGATATGGCCAAGCACAAGATAATGTTAAATAAATTAATGGTCTAAAATACATAAAAAGCCATTAAATGAGGGGAGGTATACGATTTATATAATCGAACTTATTATAAATTAAGAGAGAACTGTGGCTATATCATAAACTCACACACTTATATGAGTAAAGCCAATATGTAAAGGCTTAGAAATATGTATTTGTAATTTTGATTTTTTTTTAAACGAAAAAGAAACGCCAAGATGTATGTATAATTTTTTAAATTTTTTTGTTTGTTAAAGAAACGCTAAGACGTTTATTTACAATTTGTGATTCTGTATTTATTTATTTATTTATTTTAGTGTGTATGAAATAAATGTAAAAAGGAAAATTTGAAATGTTACTATTTAAAAATTAATTTAACTCTTTGAACGCCTCCGACGAGGCTCCTCGTTGACATCTGACATCACTCTAACTCAGCCAGTTTTTATACGAAAATATTCGTTAAACATGTATTGAATTCGTTTTTAAAAGTTCTGTAAGATGGTGCCATCTTCCGATTTATTTTACAAGTAAAAAATAAAAAAAAAACGCATTTAAACGTAAACAAAGAAGGAACATTATTTGTGATTGGTTCTTAGCATGCTCTCAGCCGAAAAAGACATTCTGATTGGCTGGAAAGAACAAAGAAACTGCCTGATCAAAGAAAATAAAGAAAAATGCTGAGATTTTCATTTCGAATACGATTTAAATTATTATTAAATCATATTTATGGAAATTAAAAATTATTTTCAGAGAGAATAATAAAAAAACAAAATTATTTTCGAAAAATATTGAAGATTTTAGTACAAATATTGAAGTTGTAGTAAAAAGAAATATTTACTTTTCTATAACGTAAAAGTCGATCTTTTTGTTTATATTATAGCTTTTATGTTGCCGAAATTGAATATTTTAGAATAAAAAAATAGCAATTTATTTTTGAAAGAACTTTCGTTCTCTTCACAACTTGAAAAATTAATAATATACTTTTTATAAACGTATCTGAGTTGAATTTAATATTATAGGCGAATATGTTTTAACAATAGGCTTTGTCTTCAGTTTGTGAGTTGGCCAATTACAAGCTTTGATTTTTACCTCATACAACCAATGATTTAATTAGCGGTTTAAGGGTTAAATATAATTTCAAGATCAAAGTTTTAATGGTTATTTTTCTCTTCAGTTGCATTTGAGCAAGAGAGGGGAGTCATTGTCTTAGATTTAAGAAAAGCCTAAAGGCATTCTGGTTTCCTGTCCAATCTAAAATAATTTCAACGGGACAAAAAGAACTTGCTTAAACTTGTGATAATGCAGGGAGAGAGGAATGTCCAATTTAAGTCAAATTTTTTTTAAAAAAAAACTTTGATTGTGATAATGTAATTACTGAAAAGGAAAGAAATCTGTTATCATACATTAAAATTTTTCATTAGTGATATTGTGGTCTGAATGGAGATAGAAAACTAATTGGAAATAAAATTCTTGAGAGCACTTAGGTGATTGCATTGGAATGTTTCGTGAATCGTCTAAACCAATTAATATTTACTAAGGATTGAACCTCAAGAATATGCCTGTAAAAATGCGATATTAGGGACCTCTACAGGTCTTGACCAATTAGTAAAACCAAAAAAAGATTTAATTAATTAATTTTTCTTTCTTGGAGGGGATACCTGAATTGAGGTGTATTGAGTGGATATGTATATCTGTTCTAAAGTTGCAAGGAAGAGTTCATTTTTGTTTTCCAAATGCTAATCTTATTGGGAGCCTAATTTTAATTTTAATGTTAATTTAATGCTGTCTTTGGAACCATTCAAAGTCTTTCAACCTTTTGATTAATCTTGCTGATTCTGCTTCATTCTGTCCAATTTATTCAGTCATTCTGAACCAATGGATTCCTATTCATGCAGTCACTCAAACAACCATTGAGCCATTTGACCAGTTAATCAGTCAGTAGTCAATGATTTAAACATCAGACAATTAAGTGGTGTAGAGTAAACATCAAACAGTTATATATCTAATTATTGGAAAGCTAAATGTTGAACAGATGATTATTCCACCAGTTACTCAGTTAATGTCAATAGGAGTTCAAATTGCAACACACCAGTGAGGCCAGTAATTAACCTGGAGTTCTTAAGACAAGAAAATACTGTCTATAGTGCATAACCCTTGTTCAGCAAAAAGGAAACCCAAAATCCTACCTAAAGATGCCAACCAAGTACTATACTGTCTGTAAAATGATAATGGGGTAGCAGCCCACTTCAGTGCATCCATCCAACTCCTCTCCTGTCGTCCAAAAAGGAATGTAAACACCGAGTTCCAAAATCAAGCAATGATGATGAATTCCATGAAATTATGCCACATTCAAGTCCAGCCCTTGCCACAGTAGATGAATAGATGTATATCCCACTCAATACCCATAGATGGTGAAGCTTATAGACTTTATCGGGTACACTATTTTTTTTTGTTTGTTTATTTTGTTTTAAATGTAATACGCATAATTTCATAAATATATATCTCATGTACATATGTACATCAATACACCTTTTATGTAACTCATTCATTTTTTTTGTTTGCTTAGTGCACGTGTGTGAGTTTATAATCCACAAACCACTATCTCTTACGTATTTGTTATTCAATCCATTTTTTAAAAAAAGAAATTTTCCTTTATTTATTCTAATGCTTACTCTAATAAGTATTTCTTTTATCATTATAATTTTTATTTTATTAAAATGATTTATGTAGTGTGTAATATTCATTTTGTATATTTAATCAATCTTGGGATGTTAATTTTATTATTATATTATAAATGGTATGGTATAATGGGCTAAGAAAAAAATTATATTATAATTCTAGAAGTGACTACTGCCATATATTTTTATTCTCTTTGTCATTTACTTTCTCTAACCAAATTATTAATTAATTGTGCGAGTTTTCCGATCCCCAATTATTTTAACTGCGAATAGAGGATGCTGAGCTAGCAAATGGGACATCATCTTACCGGATCTTAAATCTTTATTTATCACGAGGATACTTGTTTATTAGTTTTGTTTGAATAATTATTTATCTTCATATATGCCCAATATTAATTGAACTTGCATATCCTTTCAGAATTAATTTTTCTTCTGGGAGTGGCATGAGGGGTTGGTTTAAAGTCATCCCCCAAAGATATGTAAGAATCAATCTTTTTATAAATATCTTTTGTGTCTGTAATAAGATTATGGTAAAGCATTTAAATTTCTTTTTATTCTGGCATGTCACCATATTTCTTTTCATGTTTGATTTCTGTGCATGCTTGTATTAATGGAACAAGCAGGTTGACCAGTACAATATTTATATATATATATAAATATTACAAGCATAAAGCTAAACTAGTCAATATATAATTAAAATTACCCCAAATCCAAAATTCAAACAGACCAGTATAAAAATAATATTAAAACACTACCAAAGGTTTCACTGCTACAAGCAGACTTCTCAAGTGTAAAGAACTACTAAAACTACACAATATATATAATATTAAACATTACCCACAAATCCATTCACTTCCCATCCACCCTTAATATTAAAAATAACTCTTAAATAAATTAATTGCTTCAGAATAATAAATTTTCAATAATAAAGACTCTTTAATTCTTCTTTTGATTTCATTTCTCTCAAAGAAGACAACCTTAGCTTCATCAAAATCAATAGTGTGGCTTGTATCTTTTTCATGGACATACAAAGCAGAACTAAGATATCTATTTTTAACTCTACTTTTATGAACCTTTATTCTTTCATTTAAACTCAAACTATTCTGACCTATGTAAACCTTCTTACAAAATAAACAAGGAATAAAATATACTACACCAGGAATAGTGGGGTAGCTTTGTTTCAGAAATATCAATTTTATAAAGATTGCCTGAGGGTTGGTTACTCTGATAAATTTGTTAAAAGAAAAATATGATTTTATTTCTTTACCATATAAATTGTATTCTTATAAAATTGTATGTAGAAATGGTAAATTGTTTGGAAATAAAAAAATTTCTTGGAAAAGGGGTGTTACATTGAATAATTTATTAAATAATACAAAAGAAATTTTTGATAGAAAGACTATTCCTGGTGTAGTATATTTTATTCCTTGTTTATTTTGTAAGAAGGTTTACATAGGTCAGAGTAGTTTGAGTTTAAATAAAAGAATAAAGGTTCATAAAAGTAGAGTTAAAAATAGATATCTTAGTTCTGCTTTGTATGTCCATGAAAAAGATACAGGCCACACTATTGATTTTGATGAAGCTAAGGTTGTCTTCTTTGAGAGAAATGAAATCAAAAGAAGAATTAAAGAATCTTTATTATTGAAAATTTATTATTCTGAAGCAATTAATTTATTTAAGAGTTCTTTTAATATTAAGGATGGATGGGAAGTGAATGGATTTGTGGGTAATGTTTAATATTATATACACGCCTGGGTCTCTTTTTACGTGGACTTATTTAACACGATTTTGAAGTTACGTGATTTGTCTTACACCAGAAGTTGATCTCCCTATTACTTTAAATAATAAATTTTGCGCACTTATGTTATATTGAAAGTAATAGCACATTATTGGAATGCGACTTTCAATTTAGTAATTTCAATATTTTCAGTGCTTTATAATAGTAAGATTTTATGCAATAATGAAATTAAAATCATGATTTCCACATTTTATGTATGCACACATTAAATTTTACAAGATTATAATGTAAATTTGTTCAAACATTGTGCATGTTAATTTTGCATTTTAAATCACATTCTGTTTTTGATTTTTAAAAAAGAACATAATCAATTATTAATCATTTAGTTTCCACAAGTTTATTTTTAAAAGGTCAGTAATAGCAGTGGGCACAATTAAATTTGAGAATTAAAAATTAAAATCTGATTTTTAATTGTAATTAACAATTTAAAAATTACTTATGGTGACTTGAAATAATGTGATGTGAAATTTGATTTTTAAACAGAATTGAAAATTAAAGACAAAAATAAGAATTTAATTTTTCGTTGTTAGTTTCATAAACAATTAATAAAATCATCATCTCAAAGATTAATTACTAATTACGTTGTCACCAGAAAACCATTGTCACAACATGAGTGTGAAGTTGGCACTAGTTGTTTGCAAACCAACGTGTTTTTGGCAAATAGCTATAATAATTAAAATGTGTATAAAAAATGTAAATTACTGTACTGTAAATTATGCATAAAAATATATTATTTTGAATAAAATTAAATATTATAGTTAAAAAAAGTTTGTCTTGTAACAATTTTTTTCAAATTTAAAATTTTTTATTAGTCATATTTTATTTCCTTATTTTTTTTGCGCGAATTTTAAAGTAATTTTACATTGGTGCTTTGCTTTTACACAATTTTTGAAAAATCACTGTCTGTCTCCCCCCCCCTTTTCAATGTAAGTTACATCTATTTTTGTGTGTGTTTTCTGAGGAACCTATCTATCGCATAAAACAAGACCCAGATGTATTGTGTAGTTTTAGTAGTTCTTTACACTTGAGAAGTTTGCTTGTAGCAGTGAAACCTTTGGTAGTGTTTTAATATTATTTTTATGCTGGTCTGGTTGAATTTTGGATTTGGGGTAATTTTAATTATATATATATATATTTTACCTACTACCCTTTTTACCG
>JAQFVV010013169.1:151251-223399 GCA_028023455.1 Epiperipatus broadwayi
AAAAGAGGCATTCTACATTAACAGAGACATCCATGCAATCAACAGAAGAGACACGTGCTTCGACATTTCGAAAAAATGGGCTACTTAACAGTAACTCATTTGAATATTCTCATTTACATATATCAAGTACATTTTCACGAAGGCTATGAGTTTGAGGCACGGTTCCTCGAAAACGTTCAGCCAAATTTATTACTAACTATATTTTTTCTCTAATAATTTACAATTAAGTATTTTCATTTTTACAAATAAGGAGAAATTAAAACCACATTTAATAATAATTAAAATAATAATAATAATAATAAGATGATGATGATGATGACTGTAAATTGATGTGTGATGAGTAAATGAAGGAAATGACGAATATGAACTTATTAAGTGAATAAGTAAAAAAATAATACAATTTTATCTACATCATTAATAAATAGTATTTATAAGCAAATGGCATTAATAGTTTAAATGGGTCTGATCAATCATGAAACTGTTATAAATAGTTTTATAAATAAATGTTGTTACATTAAAGCTTTTATGAAATTTAAATAAGTCTTTGGATCAGTCAAAAGAACTTAGCTGTTTTGGAATTTATGATTTCATATACTTGATCTGAGAATTTCAAATTCTCTACAAGTATCTAATCCATATTATACAACAGACATGGATGCCTGAAGAGTGGGAGAGTGGAGAAGATTGAAACTTGTCCATTAAAATTTGATGATTTGCTATCTTAATATAAACTGAGCAGTGATTGTATATATGTGTGGGAAATGATGATGATCTGGACCACTGATGAGTGCTAGTTCAACGTGAAATAAGTATATTGGAGATCATTGATTTTTTTCACATGCATGTGATCGTGTAGGTCAGTTGTATATTATGGATTGGACTGCTATGAGGAGTTTGAAAGTCCGAGTTCATGTTCTTATAATTACATTAAGTTTAGTATAGACAATATACACATATTAAAATATTACATATTCAGCCTGTATTCTACTTACCCCTCTTCTGTATAATTAAATAGACATATTAAGGTCTTATGTGTGAGATCAACATGGGTATGTCAATAATATTGGCATCAAAAAGGGTTTTGAGATTTGCTATTTTAATATAAACAGAGCAGTGATTGTGTGTGTGTATATATATATATGTGTGTGTGTATGTGTGTGATGGTGGCGAATGCTGGTTCAACGTGAAATAAGTATATTGGATATTATTGATCTTTTTCACATATATGTGGTCATGCATCGCAATTTTAAAAAATGGATTGGATAGCTGTGGGAAGTTTGATAATCTGAGTTCAGATCCTTATAATTACATTAAGTTTCATATAGACAATAAACATCTATTTAAATATTATATATAATATACATGTGTGAGTGTAATATTAATAGCACAGTAACTACATATATTGTTTTAAAAAACAAGATTAATATTATGAAGTGCTATGTAGTGATTAAACATTTGCAGGTCTTTTATATTTATTTCTTTATACTATTGATTTTAATCTTACAATAAGTAATTTTGAAGCCATGATTTAAGATTTTATATTTCTCAAGAAAATTTGTAGATAATGCTTCTTAAAATATCTTTGATTGACAATTTGTTTAGTGAATAATTTGCGCTTCAATTTAAATGAGTTTCTGCAATATAGAAAACTTAATAATCAGTGAATATTAGCATATAATTTACATACAAATTAATGTGATGTAATGTTGCTATTCCTTGATATTTCTTCTATTTTCATCAGCAAAATTTGGCATCTTTGTCAAGCATTGGTGGTCTAGCAGTTAGCATAGCTGCCTTCCAAGCAGCTGGCCCGGGTTCGCTTCCCGGTCAACGCATTTGACATATAAAAAAAAAATTTGGCATCTTAAGTTTACCATCTTTTTAATTAATTTACTGTGTGTATGTTTTTTTGTCTGTCTAAATGTCAGAATAAAATCTTACACCTCAATTTTCACTCATTTTTTCAATTTCTGATTTAATTGAAACATTGTGTATACATGTACTCCTGTTGGTAAAACATTTTTAAAATTTGCAAACAGTTTTAGCAAAGAATTTAAATTTGTAACTTTTTATTGGTTTTATTTTTCTTTACAGTACTGCCATCTTATCATATTAAATTATACTTAAACTTATTTCAATTTTAATGTCTGCAAGTATATAAAACTAAAAAGTAGAAAATAAAAAATATTAAAAAGAAAATGTAAAAAACACTTTTTACTCATAAATGTATTAAAACA
This sequence comes from Epiperipatus broadwayi, assembly GCA_028023455.1. Taxonomy (NCBI): domain Eukaryota; kingdom Metazoa; phylum Onychophora; class Udeonychophora; order Euonychophora; family Peripatidae; genus Epiperipatus; species Epiperipatus broadwayi. Next base: position 153,489 of record JAQFVV010013169.1, read on the forward strand.
TAAAAAGTAAAATATCTTTAGCTTACCCTTATTTTTGATGGTAAAGCTTGATTTTTTATTTATTTCATAAAGTATTTTATAAATAAAAGTGTATCTTTAATTTTAATTTTTATTTTATTTAATAAAGTTGTAATTAATAATTTGTTAAGTGCATACTCATTATGTAAGTAATATATATTAAGACTATAACCTTAAGACTATGTGCATAGATGTGACAGTAGAGACCTCTACAAATCTAAACACAAGATTAACGACTTTAAAAGATAAGAGTGGCCACTCTTATCTTCGACCTAATTTCTAAATATATAGGTGAATCTAAAGCATTTTGATTTGAGAGTGTGAAGCCAATGACTACTTCACTGATTAAGTCCACAATTTCTATACAAGCTAACATAAGCATAATCTTTCGATTTACAGTGAGTCAGTGTGAAGCTCTTATAATTAGAAATTTTTTTAACATATTTTTTTATTTTATTATTTATTTAATAAAGTAATTATTGCATTGTAATGGAAACAAAACTTCAGAAATAAAATATAATAAGTGGATAATACATAAAACTTATGATTTGAGTACATGCAGAAACATTTGGAAGTGAATTAAAACTCATTATTGGGTGTTCATAATCACTCTTGTTGAATCATTACTTTATAATAAGAGTGTTTTCGATACTACACTCAGTGTAAAGAAAATTATGAAAAGTAAAGTATTTTGTATGTACACTTGTTTTTAAAAAACAACAGCAATATTATTTATATATAAAAAAAAAATTGGGCCATGTGCTAATTTTGATTCAAACAAACAGATAAATAATGCATGAAAATGAAAGAAACAGAAACGATGTAATAAAGTTTCATTATATAAATAAATTAAGGGTTGTACAGTGTAACCAGCAATTTCCACAACTTTGGATCTCACATAAAAAATTTTCTCAGCATCTAATATAGCTTAGAACTTATTTTCAGATATTCTGCCTCCAGTCATTCAACCACTATTCAATATTCTATGGTAAAAGAGTATATTAGTTATTAACTAGAGAGTAAAACCTCTCAACATCTCACTATTTGAGAATATGTAAATCCAATTATTCTATCGGGACTCCTTATCTACATACACAGTATATTCCAGTGAAAAGATGTCTGGCTTTTGCCTAAAGTACCATTTATAAATCAACACATTATGTAGAGACATAAATTAGCTCTTCCCCACAATAATGTTAGGGTATTGAATGTCTGACTCATAAGTTTTGACATGAAATGTGACAGCAGGTTTTGTACTTCATTGATAGTCTTCAATGCTCTCCCTGTGATATAAAATTTTTTAACAACTTAAAAACAATTTTGTAGTTCATGGTTTTAGTGCCATAAACATTTTGAATTGTTTCAAATATTTAAGTAGTAGTTTTGCTCAATTTAAACCAATATTTAATGGTAGTACACTGTTCTTTTTTGCTTAAGGTTTCAGACAGTCTTCTCATATTTCATGACATACGTTGTGATTCAGAAATACTACTGAATTAAATTTTGGTGGAGAATACCTCAATTATGTCATTGCGCAACATGCATATTGATTGAGAGATGCCCCTAAAGGAAGCTTGGAGTAATAACCAATCACTTTTTATTAGTACACACCATGTGTGTAATTGTTATTTTTTAGATTTTTTAATATGTTTAAAATCCAAATAAGACTTATTTATGGAAAAAATATTAAAACAGGCAAAGCTCTCCATGCATAATAAATGGTGATCATGTGGAAAAAAATATTACTTTTGTTGATATGATAATGATTATGACTACACATAATATCCGAAATTTCTAAGACTTATTTCAAGGACAACCAAATTATTACTTGCAAGAGTAGAATGATTGCTTTGGAAAAGATAACTAAAATGTTTTGAAATGTAAAACAATTTTGGATGCCCAATTATCAAAATAATATTTCCCATTTTTAGATCACATGAGTGGTTTTTGCTTGACTTTTCACAATGGTAAATTCCCCAAAAAACCATATGTTTTATCCATGAAAATAAACTTTCCAGCAATATATAAGTATATATTTATATAGTACACAGTGCTGCATTGCTGTTTTTTTTTTCCTCTAAGCTGCTTGTAATGCCATCTATGAATGAAAGTGTGTGTTACATAGTAACATAGTTGAGCAATCCACTATAAATGTTTTAAGGTGTTACCATGTTTACATCATGAATTATCACATAAAATATGAGTAGTATGTCTTATACATAAATCCATGGACTACATCAAATTTTGTTTTAAATTGGCAAAATTGCTATTGAAATATTTGAAATGGTTCAAAGTTTGTATAACAGTGGGTCTTTTGGAACAACAATAACATTGAATTTTGTTTTAAATTGGGAAAAAACTGCTACTAAAACATTTAAAATAACATGATTCAAACTGTGTATGATAGTGAAGCCATAAGTTATGAAAACAGTGGTTTACCACATTTCTTGATGTCAGGGGGAGCATTGAAGATGATGTGCGAAGATACAAAACATACTATCAATTTCACATTATAATTCATGCTACAGACATGCTAGTGCCTTAAAATTTTTGTGGTGACTAAGTAAATTATGTCACTATATAATAAATATATATATAATATTCAAATTTATATACATTAAATGCAATAATATTTATATAATTTAACTTATTTTATTAGAAGTACTTTCGATCATATTCCTTTTAGTCTTAACTTCCGTAATTCAATTCAGTTCTCCCACAATTCTGTTATTTTAATGTTTGCCGATTGACTATTCAGTAACATTTGACAATTTCTTAAAATTAATATAGCCTCTTTTATTTTACATTTATTGTTTATTATTGAAATAACAGAAATGTGGGAGAACTGAATTGAATTATGGGAGTTATGAAATGATATCTCGTGTTGATTACTCAACTTTATATACAAGACTAAAAGGAATATAGTGGGAAATACTTCTAATAAAATAACTTAAATTATATAAAATTACTGTATTTAATTTATCTATAAATTTGAATACTATATATATATATTTTGGAAAGAATACAGACATCAAACTTAATTGTTAAAAGAAGGTTGCCTTGACTACAGTTTGAAATTGTTGATTGTTATTGATATTGGGATTGTCTAAGTGTTGAGTGGTTTTTAATGAGATAAATATATATTAATTTAGTAATAGCACTGCAGGAATTTGGAGATAGAATCAGTTACATTTTTACTGACCCACACTGTGTGCAAACCATTTGAATTTATATACTGTATATTAAAATAAATCTATTAATGATATAAATAATCAATAAATTTTGCTAGCCTGTAATGTTAGATTGTAATTTTATTTAGAAGTGAGAATGGATTATTATTTTCTAAATAAATTATACGATATAAATATAAAAATAATGATATACTTTGACTTATAATAGCTGCTATGGAGATTAGAATCATAAAATTGTATTTATTGACTGTAATAAGATTAAAAAAGACATCATGTTCAATTATTATTATTTCAATTGATATAAACATTTCGCATTACTAACATAACTTTTGAACGTTCCACTCAAAGCAACTTTTATATGACTTGAATTAAAGATTAGCTTACTTTAATATATGTTTTTTATAAATAAAAGGTATTAAAATTAAGACAATATGTATTATTTAGTACACAATAATTAATATATTAATTAGCATTAATAAAATATACTTTTTTGTCTAAATCAAGAATTTTAAATTGATGATTCATAAACTAGTAAAGAAACTGTAGCTTTATTTTTATTCACCTCTAATTAAAAATTAACATTTTCTTTAATTATAAATATACAAAACAAATTGTTATTAATAAATAATCGCTTTGGGTCTGTGTTTGTATCAAGTAACATATATATGCGATATATATCTCGCACAAATAAAATTATGAGTGTAAAGTAAACAAATAAATGAAATACGATAAATAAATAAAATGGATATTAAGTTCATTAGCTAAGTACTATCGAAGGAATACCTTCATTATCAAAGCTGTGTGCTAAATAAATTGCTAAGTAAGACCGTTGCTATGAAATGCAAAGGGTGTGCAAATTAACGTTTGCCATTTTTTGGATATTGCATAACACTATCTCTTTTGTTCAACGAATTACAGTCTAAGTTAATGAAATAGGCTTCTTTGATCTTTCTCTTCAAGTCATGACACTCCCTGCATATGACTTGAGGGTTGTCTGGAATGCAGGGGTGGTCTGTGGAGGTGCTATGCTGCTCGAAGATAGAGGTGTGCCTGGGGTCTGTTTGTGTTTTATTATAAGCATATGTGTGCTGTGAGAGCCTTGTGTGTAAAGTTACCTTTGTTTCCCTATAATATGATGTGAGGCACTTGTCATAAGGACATGCTATATTATATACTGCTTGCTGTGTGTGCATTGGGGGTAGCTGATCTTTAGTATTGTTAAGTATTCTCTTAAAGTTGGGAGGAGTGCGATAGCATAAGCTGAAATTATTGTGAAAAATTGTGTATAAATTCTTGTATATGTTCCTTATATATGGGAGAAGGATTCAAGGTCGGCTCTGTGTGTTTGCTGGGTTACATTGGTGTTTGAAGGTTCTGATTATGTTGTCTATGTTTTTTTTCTGTTATGTTTCACCTTTAATACAAATTATAATAAAATTAACAATGGCCATACATTAATCAAAAGAAATCATAGATATTTTTATGTCACATTAATCATTTCAAATAACTTCATATAGAATTTATTTCATTTCATCATTTCAACCATTATTGGTTCACTTCAGGATGAATGACTATGTTAGTTTATTCCAGTTTGCTTGATGTTTAATCTCTCTTCTCCACATCATGCCAACCACTTTCCTTATTTCATTCATCCATTTTAAATATCTCTTTCTAATTTTTTTTCAATCCTTTAAAAGTCAATTACTATCCATCTACTATAATCTCTTCTAGCATTAATTCCAACCCAAATCTGCTCCAATCTTATAATTCTTTTAATGTTATCATTGATATCTGTTTATTATCTCACTCATGTATTTCACTTACAATCTCATTGTTTCCATCACACATCTTTTGATATATAATTGAGTGATCTATGGTCTCTGTATTGCCCTTTTGTTGGGATTTCCACTTCTTACATCCATAAGTAAAGATAGATAAAATGCATATATTAAAAACATCCTTTCCAAGCACATTGACATATTTATTGCTACTGCTAAGTTATTTTTACCAAAAACACTCCATCTAACTTTAATTCTAAGATTAATTTCATCTATTATGTTTCCATTTGTATAATTATCTGATCATGAAATTTATAGTTGCTAATTTTTTCTAATTCATTATTATCAATCTTTAATTTTATCATTCTCTTTGCTTTTTTAGTATTTATTTTTAGTCTTATATCCTTACTTTTAACTGACAACTCTTGCAACATATCTTGAAATTCTGAAGCATTGTTTTCAAAATAATGGCATTGTTTACCAAATCTAGATGACTTAAATAATCTTTACATTTTTTTTTACTTTTTTAGTTTTACACTTTATTCTTCAAATTACTATTTGCAAAATTGCTGTAAATATTCGAGTGGTATTGAATCAGACCATTATAAACCCTTCTCAGTGTTAATCTTAGTATCACCGTGTGGTCTAATATCTTCTATTACATTAAACATTTTTTGAAATATGATAATATTGTTCTTCATTGCTTTTTTCTATAATTTATCTCAATACATAGACGTGATCAACTTTGTTAATAGAACTTTTAAATCTGGCTAAATTCCAATGATCTTTTTATTAGAGAGTTCTTTAGGGATTCATACATGATTATTAGTAAGACATAGAATGTATATTTTTAAGTAACTAGTAACTAATATTGATATATATTGTAATGTTAAACTGAGCATCAAACCCCAGAGGGCATTATTAAATTTATAGTCTAATCTTATCTCTGCTTGTAGATAATAGAATTCTATAAATCTCAATAGTATATACACTTTTTAAATCTATGTATTAATATATTTTTTATATTATATATATAACCTGAGTCTCTCGTATATATGGAGAAGAACTATAAAATTGAATTTGCTGTTAGTTAATGAATTATAGCTTGAAGAAAAGTATAGACGGATATCGTTAAAGATCAAATATATTTATAATTTTTTCTTGTATATGCAGTATTTTTTCTTTTGTTTAATCGTTGGATATTTCCCTTTATACTATCAGATTTTATATTTTTAAAAAACACACAATTGTTGCTTTTATATTTTAAACAAAGGGTTGTAAACATTGCTAAAAAATAGTATCAATAAACTTAATATTTAAATACAATTTTGTCTGTACTCAAAAAAAAAAAATTGTATATTTGAAATGCTTAGCGCACGGTTTGACTTTAAATATATATATATAGTGTCATGTCTTTTTAAAGATAAATGTACATTTACTCTCTTTATATGTTTTTATATGTCCATTTTCTTTTTCTTTAAAGATTTTGATTGCATCCAAGACTTGAAAGATCTTTTTTTTTAAATATTTTTTTTTAAACTTCTCTTATTAAAAAAAGAAACACTAGATTAGTTTTAAAAGGAGTGTTATTAAGATACAAGTTCACTTACGAATAAAGAAAAAAAATCTTTCTAAAGATTTATCTCTAAGAATTGATAAAGTGTTTTAATTGTCATTAGAGATATAATGTCATCAAAGTTTTAAATAAGCTATTAGGACATTCAAAATCCTTGGGGTTGAAACTTCAGAAAAGCTCGTATATTTTAAATAACAAACTCGGAATATGTCGTACATATTTTTAATTTACTCTATTGTGGATTATCTTTTATATATTCAAATCTAAATATCAATCCAATAATAATAATAAAAAGCGAGTGAAAATTGACAAAAATTAAAATTCTTAATTTAATAAATAAATATTAAAATACCTAGAATTAAACTTGAAAAATTACATTACTTTCTATATTACTCTTAATACGATTATCTCTTATGAAGTTGCTTAAATAGGTGTAATATGTAGGGTATATGAGCACAGACTTTCACACGACCCACCACTCTCCACGCTATCTCATAACACTGATACACTTGAACACATATATGTTGAAAAGATAAATAATCACCAATATTCGTATTTCATGCTAAACCAGCAATCATCAGTTGTTCCAGATTACTATCTCCACACATATATGGTATAAGTGCTCAGATATATATTAAGATAGCCAATCCTCCTACTTTAATGGACAGGCTTCAATCTATTCCACACTCCAACTCTTCAACCATCCATCCAATTGAAAATCTGATAATGGAATGCTCAAAGGCCACCCTGAGGCTAAGATTCTTGTCACACCCATGTTGACTTAAGGTCAATCTGACCCCTCATGTACAGGGCATAATCCATTTAATACATATACAAGGGATGGGAAGACATCTCTACTATAAAGTTGAATGATATGTGTCTTTTAAATATATATTAGATTTTAATAGGATTAATAAGTCCACTTATAAGTTGCAGCTAATAATGATGTAATTTTGCGAATAGTAAATTTAGTCATAGACCAACTAAAAAATCAGTAGCAAAAATTTCTTTATACAATAGTGCCACCTAGTGCAAGCTCTAGTAATCAATAAATGTTAATTGTTTAAGCATTTTAATTTCTATCCAGTGGCTTTGTATCCAATATCACCAAACTAATTTTAGCTTATGATTTTCTTCAATATGAAGCCTTAAATCTGGGGGCAATGCACCACCTCTCCATACCACTTTATTCTTTTTGCATAACTATAAGACTACCAGCACAAATTGAAAACAGTGTTTTCAGTTAGGAATAGCTTCATAGTGATGGATTATATCCAAAAATCAAGTGCACTGCTCCCTAATTTAAGACTCCTTATTGATGAAAACTATAAGTTAGAAACTAGTCTAGGATATTGGATGGGAAGCCATTGAATAGGGATTAGGTGCATAACCTTTTAGCATCTACTAATTACTAGAGTTTGCAGTAGGGGGCACTGCTGTGGGGGGAAACATTTGACTGTTCTAATAACTTGTGTAAGCACAAAGGAAATGTGATCATGTTATATTTTTATATTGGACTATTTCCATCATCTAATATGAGTATTGAATGTCTTTAAAAAAATTTAACTTCTATTTAAATATTTCAAATACATTCAACTGTTAGTAATGGCACATCAAACAGGTTAGTATATACACACATTTCGAGAGGTATTATTCTCCCCTCTTCTTCAGGTGTTGTTGGCAGGATGGCTCAGTTGGTTAGTACGTTACCTTAAAAGTCAATACTCAAGAATCTAAGTGTCCAGGTTCGAATCCTATACTAGTACTGTCAATGGTCATGTTATGTTTTTAATAATTTTATAAATACATTACTTTAATCCACAAGTCATATTTTTTAAAAAATTATTTTAACAAATTTGTCAAAAACCACTTTCTCATATTAATGTCGATTCATTGATGAGATTTTTAAAATGTCTACTTTTATCTGACCTCCAGGTTTTTAAATAGTAAACGAATGAAGGGTCAATATTTCAAAAGTGTGAAATTTTTATACTACAAGTGATGTTTGCAGTTATTAATCAAGCTAGTTTACTGCTTTAAATGACAAGCCAGATGAAATTTTAATAATTTTAATAAGTCTGTAGCTAATCACATTTCTTATATATATATAAAATACATATTTTGCGGGTTCATCCGTGTTAAAAACTTTTAATATCAATATACTGACGTTTCGACTTGGTCACACAAGCCATCCACAGAGTTATATGGATGGCTTGTGTGACCAAGTCGAAACGTCAGTATATTGATATTAAAAGTTTTTAACACGGATGAACCCGCAAAATATGTATTTTATATATTTAACCCGTGCAAATCTTCGTTTTAAAATTACTAACCTCTACGGGGAGGAAATTTTTAAAACCTTTTTATAACTCTGTGGATGGCTTGTGTGACCAAGTCGAAACGTCAGTATATTGATATTAAAAGTTTTTAACACGGATGAACCCGCAAAATATGTATTTTATATATTTAACCCGTGCAAATCTTCGTTTTAACATATATATATATATAGGCAGGTTAGAAAGTAACCGAAAGTACTTCTGTGAATTTAAAGATTGTTTGTAATTGTTTGTAAACCGTTAAAAATATTATTTCAATTATAATTATATATATATATAAGGTTGACAATATATAAACTTATTCATGGATGCTAAAAAATTAAAACCAAAGATCTTATAAAAGTGGCTATTTTTTTGTTTGATTAATAAGTTGACATTAACAGGAAATAGTGTATTTTTTTAAGCCTGTTAAATTATTATTTGTGAATGTCTTGTAAATTATATAATTGCATTTGGACTTAATTGGTTTGAATAAATATATATTAGTTTTGTCTTAATAATTATTTTGGATAAAAATTAATTTTAGATGTAGTTATATACTTGAAGTTTTCAAGTAGGTTAGAAAATATCATAGTGGGTTCATTGAGTCAGTTGCTTGCAGCTCTTTAATCTAGACTTCCATGTGGAGAGACAACATAAACTAATCAGATTTGAAATTTAGAATTGCTTCACAAACTTTAGTTCACTAATTATTTAATATATAATTTAATTAGAAACAATTTTGAAAAAAGAGTTATATTTCACCTATTTATCAAATTAAAGTCCAATTATATCCCCTATGCAATATTTAGGCTTACAAATAGCTACGTTTTTGTACTTGGCTTTAAACAATTCAATTATATAATATTTATGTGCAAAATTATAAACATTTAATAATCTATAATTGATTTAAAAAACTGATAATTTTTTTGACAGATAATATTAGCATCAAACCAGCAAAACTTAAATGTCTGTATTTTTGTTTTTTAGAGGACGCCTGTGCAGGCATACAATTAGGTAAATTTAATTTAAAATTTTAATAAGCATTTAATAATCAAAAAAATAATATTATTTACAACAGCTATATAATCAAATAATAATTTTATACATAAAAAGCTTTTTTCGGCACCTGCTTTGGTGCTATTTTCAAATGTTACTTATCTATTTAATGTTGATGTGATGATGTGATGTGATGTATTATGGCTTCTCCTTAAACGAAGTCAAGAATATCTCAGCAATTAAGCCCAGATAAACCTGTTAGCCACTTTCTTTTACATTCCCCACTCTAAATTTACCCATAATCTGCTCTATCCCATTTCCACAACATAATTTTTGTCAACTCTATAACCTTTATATCTAAATCCCCCTTATCTTTTCCCAAACCTAGCATAAAAACCAATAATTCACTTTCTGTATAATCACTCTTTTCATATTTATTTTTCCACAACTTCATTATATGTACCCTTTCTGTTTTCAAACATTTACATTCAATTAACAAATGCCTAATATTTTCAATTCCTTCCTTACATAATTTACAAAATAAATCACCCATATTTTTCCATTTACATGTATATTCTTTTGTAGCTAAAGATCCCGTTCGAGCTTTAAACAATAAACTACTTTCCTTACTATTATCATATATTAACTCACACCTAATATTCTGTTTATTTCTATATATATTTAAACTCTTTTTACTCTCCATACTATTTCTCCATCTCTCTAACTCCTAGTCTTTATTAATAAATCTATTCTTTTATCCCATTCCTTACTACTATAACACTCAATAATCCTCTTAACACAATCATCCCATCTTTTGTACAAATATACTGATATAAATTCTTTATCCAAATCTTTTGCATACCGCATTACCTTTCTCACCCATCTTGTTACCTGCCCTTTACTCATAACCCAATTAAATACTATTTTAGCTATTCTTTTATTATCCATAAACTGCAATCTACCAAACATTTTCATTTTACTTTTTGCATCTCTCATATGAAAACTTGACCATCCCATTTCTCCTTGAATTGCCTCCCTTGCTGTCCATACTTCTGCATCCAATGCATGTCTTCCTACTTCCCTTTGAGTTTTTTCTAAATAATCTAATATCTTTTTACTAACATATAATGCATCATTACCATATGTTAACCCTGCTACTGCAACTCCTTTCCATATAATTCTAGCTACATCATATTTATTATATGAAAATACTGTTAATTTCTTTATCAATCCCTTTCTTTTCTTTGCTTCATTTATCAATTTTTTCTCCCATTCATCCAAATAATTTTTCTGATTACTTAAAATAATTCCCAAATAACTATATCTATTCACCACACTTAACTTAATATCTCCCAATAAAAATTCTACATCTTCTCTTTCCTCAGTATTAACCATCATTATATTTGATTTTTCTTCACTAAATTTAATCCCCATCTCTTTACCCACCCTTGCACATGTCCTCAACATAACTTCCATATCTTCTCTTTTTTCTGCACACAAAAATATATCATCTGCAAAAAAAAGACCTGACAAAATAAATACTCCCTTACTACCTATTAACGGTATCTCTATCCCTCTTCCTAATCTTTCTATTGCTCTTTCCATTTCACTCAAATACAACACAAACAAAATAGGTGACATAGGGCATCCTTGCCTTAGTCCCACACCATTTTTAACTTTAACTGATTCTATATTCTCTAATTGATATATATAATAATTATTTTCATATAATTTCTTAATAATATCTATTAAAGCTTCATCCATTCCCAAATTTGCTAAACTTATCCATAATCTATTTCTATTTACTCTATCATATGCCTTCTCTATATCTATAAAACTCATATATAACTGTTTATCTGCATTCCTACTCATATCCATAAGTTGTGTAACTACAAATAAACTATCTCCTATACGCCTATCTAATCTAAAACCTCCTTGCATTTCACCCACTACATTATTCCCTTCCATCCATTTTACAACTTTACTAGCCACCATATACGAGAAAACTTTATATAAAACTGATGTTACCGCTATCGGTCTATAATTATTCAACTTTCTATGATCCTTACCCTTTCCTTTAAATAATAACCTTACTCTTGTATTACTCCAACTACTTGGGAAAACTCTATTCTGTGCCATTTTATTAAAACAGGATAATAACTTTACTTTTGCCCTATATCCTAAATTCATTACCATCTCTGCTGCCCATCCATCTAAATCTCTTGCCTTCCCACTTTTCAATTTCTTCTCTACCTCATTTAGTTCATTTTCTGAAAAACTAATATTCCCATTACTATATTCTTTCATATTTTCTAATATTCTATCATTCACATTTAACATCTTTTCTATATTCATTACATAACTATTTAAGATTCTCTCTAAATCTTCTCTAGAACTACACTCAGTTCCCTCATCATCTAGTAATACTAACTCTCTCTCCCCTACATTTCTCCTTTTAATATAATTCCAAAATTTTTTACTTCCATCTCTTCCACTTTTATTAATATCCTCCAATAATTTACTATTCAATTTCATTCTCTCTCTATAAATATCTATTTTAGCCAACTTCTTCTTTTCTAAGTACTTTTCCCATTTAGCATTAATATCTTTTTCACTTTCCTTATTCTTAATAGCACACTTATATTCTCTACATGCTTCTTTCCTTTCTTTTACACTTTTACTAATTTTAATTTTTTTATTACTTTTATTCTTTTCAATATTCTCACCTAAAACCCTATTTGCAACTTTTTCTACTTCCTTACACCAATCCTTATACTCATCCCCAACCCACTCTTCCATTATTTCTTCAACTTGTATTTTATACTCTTCCAACTTATTCTTATCATTCACTCTCCATCCACATCTTTCACTATTATTTCTACTTTTATTTCTATTCTCCATCACATTACTAACCATTTCAATTATAATTGAAATTATGATCACTAGTGCATACTTTTTCTTCATTATCAAATACCTTAATTTTCCGTATTTTATTTATTCCCTCTTTCTCTACCAATACATAATCTATTGTGTGAAATATATTATTTCTGGACCATGTGTATTGTCCCTCATAAATATTTAATAAATTTCCAATACTCAAATTCACTTTCTGACAAAAATTCTTCAAAAGCTGTCCGATTTTTATTATCTACATCATCAATTTCTTCAATATGTCCATTCATATCCCCTATAACCATTATTCTCTTCCCCTTTTCTTTAAAACTTTGTATATCCTTAACTAAACATTCGTATATGTTACTATTCCACTCCAATATAATTTGACTATCTCCAGTAGCTATATAAACTATAGCCACCATCCATTCTTGTCTACCCAACCTTATTTCAAACCACAAGTGTTCTTGACATTTAACAATATTTAAATATTTTTTTGATATAACACCTATACCACCACCCCTTTTTTCTTTTTCTTTTCTATTTATACCCTGCCATACCAACTGTTCCAAAATAGGTTCTTCTTCTTCTCTTAAATGTGTTTCCACTACTGCTAATACCTCAAGCTCTTCATTTTCAATTGTTTTATTTAATTCCATCCACTTTTCTGGTTTCCTACCACCTTGCATATTCAAAAACCCAATTTTAACAATTTCTTCTTTCCTAACTACTCTTTTATAAATTCTTTTAATTCTTTCTTCTCCATTACATTTATAAATTACTTTCTTACCATTAATTTTACAAACCCATTCCTTCTCCATATCTATATTTATATCAAAATCAAATTCCTTTTGCTTACTTCTTATATTCCATCCATTCTTTTTAATAATATTACAATTTAAAAACCCACCCCCCTTTATAAGTTTCCCGAAAAAAATTCTTTATAAATCAAACTCCCTAAAACTTCACTTCCTTGTTTTCCTAAATGCAACCCATCTTTACTATATAACTCTCTCTTTCCAATAAAACAATCCCACACATCCACAAACATAACATTATTTCTCTCACACAATTTTTTCAATCTCTCATTTATAGAACATGCCCTATCTAACAAATAACTCTTGTCAAACCTTGGTAATAATCCAACTATTCCTACTCTTCCTTTAATCATAATCAAATTCCTAATCAAATCTACATAATCATCCATTATTCTCTCTGATGATTCTAATAAATTATTAGTCCCCACCATAACATATACATCTCTACTACCTTGTTTTTTAACTTTATCTGCTACATCCCTAATTCTAGCTCCAGGCAAACATACTCTTACATACCTACTTCTATTTTCCCTTGCAATTATATCCCCACATTCTCTAATTAGTGAATCTCCTATCAATACTGTTTCATAATCTACTTTTTCTGCTCTATCTATAACATTTTCTAATACCTTCTGGTCCTCCTTATCTATTTCTTCCTTATCATTCCTACTCAATAATTCCTTTATCTCCTCACATTTTATCTCTAATGATTTTAATTTTACTTCTACATCCTTCAATTCTTCCTCTATCTTATTTATTCTTTGACTAATCATCTCCATTACACTATTACTTTCTCCACCCACTATTCTTCGACTATCTACACTTTGAAAACACTTTCTCACCTCTTTTATCATATTAATACACTGACTGCATAACCATAAACCATTTACATCCTTCCTAGTCTTATTTAAACATTTCAAGTGATATACCCCATCACATATAGTACATTCTACAACAGCACGCTTAATTTCCTTTTCCCGATTATATAAACATTTTGAAATACAAATATAATCCATTTTTTTTATTTTACGTTTTTCGAACGTTATATTTTTCTTAAAAGTAAATCTTTTAATAACAAATTTACAAAAAAACTAATCAACAAAATAACTTTTAAAAATAAAAAAATAATAATAATTCTATATATAAAATAACAATATATAAATAATAAAACAAAACAAAAAATAAATAATAACTTTTTAAAAAAATTTCTATATATATAAATAACAAACTGAAAAAACTTTAAAACAAATAAAAAACACAATTTTCAATCTTTCAAATACTCTTAACCACTAATTATACTTTCACACACAATAATAATTAATGGAATTAAAACAAACAATAATAATATAAATAATTAAAACAAATCAAAATCCTCATATATAAATTCAATAATTACAAAATAATTGATTATATCATAACATTATGTTAAACAATATTACATGCATTTTTTGTACAATTATATATATCAATTTATATAATTTTCCATTCATTTTTAATGAACTAATTATTAACTAAATTTGTAAAAGTCTTATAAATATTCATATAATTAGTCAAATTATTTTTAATATAATATGTTTCAAATGTTTGTCTTCTTTTTGGATCATTGATGAAATTTAAATATTTAATACTTTTTGTAGCATCTATTCTATGGCCATATTTCAAGTAGTGAATGTATAATGCAGACCTATCATCTCTTCTTTTAATAGCATTGTTATGTTCTTTGGCTCTTACCTCTAATTGTTTTCCAGTAGGCCCAAAGTAAATCATTTTACAAATTTCTCATGTAATTTTATATACAATTCCTTTTTTGAACTGTAAATCACCCCTTAACATATAATTACCTATTAATTGATCAAGATTTTTACTATTTGACCAGCCAATATTTATATTCTCATCAATATAATTTTTATTATACTTTAAAGTATTATAAATTATAGGATAATATGGAAGTTTAATGCATTTCTTATTTGACTCATTATTACCATTATCAATGGCATCATTATTCTCAAAAATTTTATCATCTACTATAGATTTTTTAAAAGTAAAAGATATATTGCTAATAGTTTTAGGATTATATCCATAATCTTTATATAATTTAATAAATTGATTCTTTTGCAATTGAGCTACAATTCCTTTCCAATTTTTGTGGCAATAAATAATATCACTAGTATCCTTCGTTATCATATCTACATTTCAGTTTTTTTTATTAATTAAAATTTTGAGTTATGGTGCAGTACAACCCACTCCAAATTATTTTCATGGTCTATAACTTATACAATCCACAACTATCCATGGTAACAATGGACAAAAATCAAAATATGCTACTTCTTGAATTTCTTCAATTGTAAATTTCATATTTGCTTCAGAAGGCATATCTAGACACGATATTTCAGAGCTGTTGATTTTAATGAAATAGTTCTAAAATAAAATATAGATGGCGAAGTAGTAATCTTAACCTTAACTTGAAGATAGTTTTTAAACTGATGGCTCCCTCTACATAAATTTTCTATTATTAATTTAATTTTTTTTTTCAAAAATACTATACTAAGATTCTTATCTTACTGCTTTGAGTCCACCAATTGATAATTTTTTTTAATTGAATCCAAGTTTGAAGATTAACCAAATAAATATTGCAAAAAATATTCTGCTGCTAATTTAAAATTTTTCTTCAAAATATAAACAACACAATTTAATGCTTCTCAAAGTAATACCATTCTTCTATTTTTAATACAGAAGAAAATATTTATCTAAGTGACTATTAAAATTGTTTCAATTTAATTTCTTTAACTTTTCAGTCAACATTATCTGACCTTTTTTAAATATAATGATGGTGATTCTCTTGTTTTCATTTTAATTCACTTTACGGTTATCGTTAGCATTTCTTTGCTGATTTTGCATTCATTTGGCAGTAAAAACTAGGACCAAAAATAATATATATATATAAACATTACAAGCATAAAGTTAACTAGTCAATGTGTAATTAAAATTACCCCAAATCCAAAAATTCAACCAGACCAGAATAAAAATAATATTAAAACACTACCAAAGGTTTCACTGCTACAAGCTGACTTCTCAAGTGTAAAGAACTACAAAAACTACACAATATATATAATATTAAACATTACCCACAAATCCATTCACTTCCCATCCACCTTTAATATTAAAAGAACTCTTAAATAAGTTAATTGCTTCAGAATAATATATTTTCAATAATAAAGATTCTTTAAATCTTTTTTTGATTTTATTTCTTTCAAAGAAGACAACCATAGCTTCATCAAAATTAATAGTGTGGCCTGTATCTTTTTTCATGGATATACAAAGCAGAACTAAAAAAAAGTAGAGTTAAAAATAGATATCTTAGTTCTGCTTTGTATGTCCATGAAAAAGATACAGGCCACACTATTGATTTTGATGAAGCTAAGGTTGTCTTCTTTGAGAGAAATGAAATCAAAAGAAGAATTAAAGAGTCTTTATTATTGAAAATATATTATTCTGAAGCAATTAACTTATTTGAGAGTTCTTTTAATATTAAGGGTGGATGGGAAGTGAATGGATTTGTGTGTATGTTAATGTTTAATATTATATATATTGTGTAGTTTTTGTAGTTTTTTACACTTGAGAAGTCTGCTTGTAGCAGTGAAACCTTTGTTTGTGTTTTAATATTATTTTTCTGCTGGTCTGGTTGAATTTTGAATTTGGGGTAATTTTAATTATATATATATATTGTAACGGGCACGGGATGATCGAAGGCTCCACTTCCCTTTTATGAGTGCATAATGGGGAATTCTAATGATTCAAGATCGTCCACTTTCCGCTACCTCAAGCAAAGAGAATATACGGACATACACGAATCTATATCCGTATTTGGCCGAATCTGTATGCTATACGGATATAGCACCAGATTATTTTTCCCGACCAACCATCTCTCGACTGCTGTAAGATCTGACAGAGTCACAGCGCTTGGATGATTTATAAATTTAACGGGATCAAATACTGCACCACCAACTTCCACGTGTTAATTCAATAATAAAAAAAAAATGAATAATAGTTTTCCCACCCTTAGACTAGACTACCTTTTTGGAGTGGCGAAGAATGAGACAAGGCAGGTTTAAATAAAATAATAGATTTAATAAAATAAATTAATCGTAAAAGAGATATAAAAAGAAACACATTAACATGAAATGAAAAACAGATTATAATCTATAGTGCTACCAGAAAAGAATACATATAAAACTATTATAAATGATGGTACATTTATAAATCGTCAGTCTGGGTATTTATCAAAAAATTCAAGAATGTCTTTATCATTCACAAAAGGCATGTGGCCATTGTCTAATTAAACTATGTGCACATTGAAATATATAACAAAATAGTATGTGTCTTTACCTAGGTTTTAGTCTCTGAATTTATCCGACGTCTTGCCGACCGTCACGTGGATTTTCTCCACTTCTTTAGGAGGGACGGTCGCAGGTTAGATTTGGTTGTGTGTAGCTTCTCAGTGTTTAAGGCATCAAGGACAAGGCAATTAAATGAATCCACCAGCAGGCGCTACAACGGCAGTTGTCATATCTTGGCCAGAACCATTAGTACAGTAAATCCGGATCGACCAGCAATCACGATGGCCTTAGCCAGCCATTCTAGATGAGGCACCGATGTTGAAAGTCATATTTGTTAACTATAACGGTTGATTATCGGAGCTGTCTTTTACCACCCTCTCGACATGAAGTCTCTAGCTCTAATCTCTACTGAAAAATTTTTTTTTAATTAAAAAATTCCACCAGCCTTTGTCCTTCCGATCCTTTGTTTTCACTTTCATTCACACCTTTCTTACTATGCCTTCGGCCATCTGTAAATTTGTTTTACCCAATCTAGTAGCACTATGTACATTTATTTATTCCAATATTTTTTAATTTAATTACACAGATTTTAATACATGTTTTTCTCTCTTTTTTATTTATTTAAGTTTAGACAAGCATTTATTATTGCTGTCTATATTCTGCTTCAAATACACTCCATACATGCATTTCGTTTATCGTCAAATGTGTACTTTAAAACCCAGATCCTTATCTTTTGATTACGTTTAACTTTCTATGTTTTGCGCACTAGTTAAGGTTTTTTTTTCAAAACTTTACTTTCTTTCAAAATCAGATTTTAACTTGCACTTGATTTATATTCTTTTATCACTTTATTTTTTACGTACACCTCCAATATTTCTAATTTTACATTTTAATTTCACCAAAATCCGAACTTTGGAGGGTAAAAGATAAGAATCTTTTTGATTCTACTTCCCTCTCTTTTTTTAATTAATTGAAACATTTTCTTGTTCTGTAAATTTTCTAAGCTCGCTCTTTTTTCTTTTTCTTTATTTTATCAAACATGATGTTTAATATTCTGTGAATGTTTAATATTTATATGTGTGACCGCAGTATGTGTGATCATCACAATATATATATATATAGAGAGAGAAAGAGAAATAAAAAATAATTTAAAAATCAATAAATTACTTTAAATGTTGTAGAGAAATATTATAATTTTACCAATAAAATGAAAAACAAATCTGAATAAATTAACACTACTTACATATGATCTCAGATTATGCATAAAAAATGTAAATTTATTGTAAATTTTATTTATTTATAGGCACTTTTTTAAAAAGATGAAATCCAATAAAGAATCTTTTTATTCTGATATAATCGTGTTTGTTACTGACAAGAATAGCTTTTTCAAATACAACAGACTCTACCTATTGGACAAAATTATAACAAAAGTTTAGTAAATTTTATGCATCTGTCTGCAGTGACAGTCAGTCCAAAATACCTCAGGCAATACAGCTTGTGATACAGCAGTGTCACCACAAACTATTTTCCATGTCACAAAGAGAGGATTAATTATAAATAAAAAAAATATCCATGCTTATTAATTTTGTAAACATTCATGTATATAATTTTGTTATATGCAATAATTTTTTTTGAATTAAAATGCATAGAATTTTTAAAAATGTTTATATTAAGAAATGAAAAAAAACTGATGTCTATTAAACTAGATCAAGCAATATTTCAACTTGTTGGTTTTATTTGTGCATCTATTATCTCTACTCTGCCATATTGTATCTATTCATTAGCACAGAGAATCAAACCATTCATTTTCACTATGCATGTACTTTGGAACCACATCACTTTTCAGGTGAATTAGACATAAATACATGGAAAACCTTATTTATATATATAAACATTCAACACAAACTTTTACTATGTGGAGAAACTGAACTGATATCAGACCCAACAAGCTATCTGTTTTGATAGGCTGAGTTTGAAGACATTAATGTGTCTAAAAAATTCATGCTTGCAAACTGATAGAAACGTTTTGCATAAACGCTTGGAGTTACGGTTTAGGTCTAGTTTTATAACTCCTATCCCTTCACTGATGAGAGCAAATCAGCTTGAAATCAGCTGATCTGAGGGTGGAGCAAAATGAAAGAGACAGTGAATATTGACTCTGATGTTTATGTAAACAGAAAATGCTTGTTTTGGAGGTCTTGGTAAAGCTCCATCTATTGATCATTAATACAAGCGATAGCAGGTTTTACGTATATAAAACTTGTTTTTCTTTTTCATAAATGTACCTTTAAAGTTTTCTTGCAATGATATAGATTGCAGAAACTTTTACTATGTGGAAAAACTGAACTGATATCAGACCCATATAGCTATCTGGTTTGGTAGGCTGAGTTTGAAGACATTAACGTGTCTAAAAAATTCATGCTTGCAAACTGATAGAAACATTTTGCATAAACGCTTGGAGTTAGGATTTAGGTCTAGTTTTATAACTCCTATCCCTTCACTGATGAGAGCAAATCAGCTTGAAATCAGCTGATCTGAGGGTGGAGCAAAATGAAAGAGACAGTGAATATTGACTCTGACGTTTATGTAAACAGAATACGCTTGTTTTGGAGGTCTTGGTAAAGCTCTATCTATTGATATATATATAAGTGTATAATGTTCAATTCTAAATAAGTAATCATTAAAAACTAGTCAACACTTAGACTATTCTGATATCAATAACAATCAACAAGTTCAAACTGTTCTCAGGGCAACCTCCTTTTCCTTTTAATAATTGTTGTGTTTGGTTAGGCTTGCAGGTTTGTTTCCAAACCAACAGATATGAAAAGAACAACTATTCAGCAATTAATATGTATAATTTATTAGTACAAAATATATACACATGTTAGTTAACAAATGAACAAATACAGTTGATAGACTTCAATGCCGAGATAGTCATGCGGACTATGGAACTCGCTTCCACCTAATAATTAGTCTGCATTGTGAGTTCTGGTAACATTTTTCCAGATATGTAGTTAGCTGGCCTCGAGTCAGCTCTAGTTTAGACATAGCAGTTTCCAGTCCATAGGTGGACTTGCCTCACTATGTGGACATCTCAATAATGACTAGATAAATACCTTTGCTGATGGCAGAAAGTTTAATGGCGAGCATGTTCTGTCATTCAGGTTAACAAAAGTAATTGCTCTCTGCCTTGCCTCCAAAAGGCTGACTATTTAAAGGCAGAACCCCTATCTTACTGTAAACATGCAGATTCAGTGCACGAACCCCAGTGAAGGTTTTAATCCCATTGGTTAGCAACTGGGTGATAGCCACTCAGACAAGGAATCTGGAATAGTCCACTTCTTAAGGCATGGTAAGATATGACATTTCTCCCCCTGGCTGAAATTAGCCCTAGAGGAGATAGTCATTGAACTGCACTGGACGACATTTTGTCTGCATTCTTGGTTTCTCCAGTTGATTGCTGTTTCTGTCCTCATCTTCTCTTGATGAGCTTGTTTTGATTGTCTGCTGTTGTCTTGTTTTGCTGTTCATCTTCTCTGCTTGAGGTACTTGTCCCAAGTTGACCACTGATTTTGTTAGCTTCTTATGTGTGGTTGAGTCTTAGCTGGTTGTGATGGCAATGATGATGATGACCATCTTCTGTTTGCACAACAACAGTATAAAGACCCTTTATTTGAGTCACTATTGCTGGTATCCATCTAATGGACCCATAGTACATACGGCATAGTAGTTGTGTCTCTATTTGGACTTTTATTTTGCTTTTATTTTCTAGTTGAAGTTTTGCATCAGGTTTCAGCTTTTTGTTAAAGACTTCTAATTCATTAGCCCAACTTTGATAATGTTGTGAGCTGGTTCACTTTGGTCACTTTGAATCCTAAGTGACTGAACCAGTCACGACCTATTAAATCATTATGGTTACCTAATGCCAATACCAGTGGTAGGTATATAGTTTTGTTAGGCATAGTAATTTTTGCTGTTGTTTGACTCAACAGTTTAATTTTATTCCCTTGGTAGTCTGATATTGACTTACTGCAAGGATGCAGCTTATATTTATTCTTTTTATTAATGATTGTCCAAGTCTTTCTTGAAACTATAGACACTGCTGACCCTGTGTCAAATTCTATATTAACTGGTGTAACATTTATGATGACAGTGTGTATAAACCCAGACTTGTTATCTCTGATATGATTTATACAGGCAACTTGCTTCTGTTTTTTATAAGTGCTTTTACTGTTTTTAGGAATAGACTTGACTGATTTGTCTTTTTAATTTCAGACATGCTGCCTTTATATGTCCTATACACTTTCAAAACATGCATGTTGCTTTGCAGAATGGACATTCTGTATGCATGTGCATGTGCTCATTGCATCTATAACAATGCCTTAGACTATTTGATGCTGAATTATTTGAGCTGAGTGAGTGCTTGGGTGACCCAGTGTTATTCTCAATTTTTTGCACTTCAGACTTTATAAGTTTCTTTAATGGTTTAGCTTGACTAGCTTTTCTTTCTGCTAGTCTTGCTTGAACTACTGCTGTCTCAAAACTTAGGTTTGGAATCATTAACATTTTCAGCTTAAAATTGTGATCATTTATGCCACAAATAAAACGAACATGAAGTGCTTCATTCATGAAGTATTTGAAATCGCACTTTAAGGCTAATATACGGATTTGTGTTGCAAATTCTCTAGCTGTTTCACCCTGTTCTTGTATGCTGAGATTAAAATGGTATCTCTGCATTATGGTCAAGGATTTAGGAAAAAAATAATCAGTGAGAATTGTCAACACTCTATCAAAATCCAGCTCAGCTGGGGTTACAGCCACAGATTGAGACTGAGTATATTGTATGATTGCGGACCTATTGTGGTCATTAGTGTAGCTAACTTTATCTCAGGCTTTTTTACATTGTTAGCCTGTTGATAAAAAATCAAATGTTCTTTATAATTTGGCCAGCTCTCAGGCTGAGCCGGATCAAAAGATTTCATAGAGCTAATTACTTTAGCCATCTTTTTTATTTATTTATGCTGAGTAACCCCTCGTACTTGTTTTTATAGTTACGTTATTGTAACTAACTCAATGAAGCTTTTAAACCAATAGAGCAAGCTTTTACGCTCTTTTGTGAGTAAAGCTCTTGTGATTGGTTGAAGCTTCAAATTGACATGCCTTTATGTTTGCGGTCAATTTTATTCAACAGTTTTATGTTGTTATTTTTCTAAAAAAAATACCACAATAATGAAATTACGGGAACGTAAATTTTTTTCAAAACGAAAAATAATAAAACAAATACACACTTGCGTATTTATTTCATATGTTTAGATCTGTTGAAACTGATATATTTTATAATATAATTTTCCAGCCATGAGGGAAAATTCTCTCTGTTACTGTGCCAGATCTGTTTAAATTGGCATAGTTTATTCTAATTTTTCCAGCCATGAGGGAAAGATTTTTCTGTTACTGTGCCAAATCTGTTATAACTGGCACAGTTGAGGGGAAAATTTCTGTGCCGCTGTGCCAAATCTGTGATAACTATCTTGTTGACTGCACCAAATCTGTTGTGTTTGGTTAGGCTTGCAGGTTCATTTCCAAACCAACAGATACAAAAAGAACAACTATTCAGCAATTAATATGTATATTTTTAGTACAAAATATATACATATGTTAGTGAACAAATGAACAAATACAGTTGATAGATTTCAATGCTGAGATAGTCATGCGGAGTATGAAACTTGCTTCCAGCTAATGACTAGCCTGTGTTGTGAGTTCTGATAAGGCTCTTCTAGCTATGTAGTTAGCTTGCCTTGAGTTGGCTCTAGTTCAGGCATAGCAGTTTCCAGAGCATAGGTGGACTTGCCTCACTGTGTGGACATCTCAATAATGACTAGATAAATACCTTTGCTGATGGCAGAAGTTTTAATGGAGAGCACGTTCTGTCATTTAGGATAACAGAAGTAATTGCTCTTTGCCTTGCGTCCAAAAGGCTGACTATTTAAAAGCAAATCCCCTACCTTACAGGAAACATGCAGATTCAGTGCGCGAACCACAATGAAGGTTTTAATCCCATTGGATAACAACTGGGTGCTAGCCAATCAGGCAAGGAATATGGAATAGTCCACTTCTGAAGGCAGGGTCAGATATGACAATAATAAAGGTGGAATCCCTTTATTGTTAAAAGGAGGTTATCAAGGTTAACTTTCAAAAGTTAACCTTGATAATGGTGGTTGCTAGTCCGTCAAAATATCGGATTGCAATGCAAAATAATGCACAGTTTATACCCAAAAATATTATTTTATCTATCTATCTATCTATCTATCTATCTATCTATCTATATATATATATATAATCATTATATATATATATATGAAAAACAAAAACAAGTTTTTAATCACGCTAAACTTGCTGTTGCTTGTATTTATGATCAATAGATGGACAAAAACACCGACCAAACGTACGTTTGTTACATAAACGACCAAAGAGTCAGAATTAACTATCTCTTTCATTTTGCTCACCCTCAGATCAGCTGATTTCAAGCTGATTTGCTATCATCAGTGAAGGACAGAGCCAAGAAACTAGATCTAAACACTGACTCCAAGTGTTTATGCACAAAGTTTCTATCAGTTTGCAAGCTTGAAATTTTTCAGACCGATAAAGTCTTCAAACTCAGCATAAGCTAGATAGCTATATGGGTCTGATCTCAGTTCAGTTTTTCCACATAGTCAAAGCCTCTGCAATCTATATCATTACAGAAACCCTTTAAAGGTACATTTATGAAAAACAAGTTTTTAATCACGCTAAACTCGCTGTCGCTTGTATTTATGATCAATAGATATATAATAAATAATAAATATATAATAAATAATAAATATAATAAGTGTGCTTATACGCAACTATAGAAAAGTTTGTTATTTCTATAAATTAAATTCGGCTTATCACTTTCGAGAACTTATGTCATTTTCATATTCATAGCAAGATGAACCATATAATATTCATAGTTCATCTTGCTACGAATATAAAAACACCATAAGTTTTTGAAAGTGCTAAGCTATATATTTAATTTATAGAAATAACAAGTTTTTCTATAGTTGCATATAAGGGCACTTATTATATTTATTACATTCCGTGTTAGAAGTATAAACAGTTAACGTCATTACATATATATATAACATAATATTTCCCATTGTAATTATTTAATATAATTTAAAATAAATAAATTTAAATTCATTACTTATATATTTATATTATATATTATATGTTTTATTATTTATATATATATAATTATAAAAAAAATATTACTTATATATTTACTTGACAATATAGACTTTTTTGCACTTGTAAATAGAAATAAATTTGCCTAATTATTCTATATTGTGCAAAAATGCTTAAAAAAATTAATTTATAACAATACTCAGATACTTGTATTGCTTTAACAAATAATTGAGTAATATAATTTATTTAAATCTAATACCTACTTTAAGACATATACTATGTGGTAAAAAATTTATAATATTGTCAAGCGTTGTTAGCCGAGAGGTCAGCACAGCAGCCTTGCAAGCAAGCAGTTTGTTGCAGACAGTTGTTGCAGGTTCGCCTCCCGGCAGATGCTACGACATGTGGGGAAAAAAAATTTATAATAGAAGTTTAAGTTTCTTTATACCTTTTTTTAAAAAAAAACTGATTGAGTGCAAATATAATCATTTTACAAAAGTTCTTTGATAATAACTGAAACACAGGCTTATTATATACCTGTGTCTATAAGTTTAACACAGAAATTTTAATATTTTCATTTTGTATTTTATACAGTACTGAGAATAAATAATGAATAAACTGACAGGACTTATAAACAATTCACCATTTATATAAATGGGAAATATATTTTCAGAATATATTTCTACATCAAATTAGAGTTATTTAATCTTGTGACATCAAGAACTGTATTTTTCTTGAAAGTAAAATTTTAATCCAAACCACAAATTGATTGTGATTATTAGAATTGCCGATAAATACATATTTAATTATATATTGATAGATGAATTAACAATTCTATATTTAAAAAAATGTACCAAAATTATCATTTGACCACATTATGTAGAGTAACAAGAAATATAGATGACAAAATAAGTATTGCAATGGAGATAATTATCTAGAGAATAAAGAAGATAGAAAAAGAGGTAAAAAATGTAGAAGTAAAATTAAAAGTGTTATATGGGAAGTATGAGCAGATCAGGGAGTTAATAAATAGAAACAATAAGAAGAAATAATCAAGGAAGTTCAGAAAGTTGAAAAAAATATTGCATATGAGAGAAAATCTTAATAGGGAACTCATTATTAGAGAATCTGGAGATGTAATTGCAAGGGAAAATAGAAATAAATATGTAAGAATATGTTTGCTTAGAGCTACAATTAGGGATGTTATCAATAAGAAAGGAGAGATGTTTGTGTTATGGTGAGGACAAATAATTTGTCCAAGCCATTGGAGAGAATAATGGACAAGTATGAATAATTGATTAGTAGTTTGAATAAGGTTAAAGGAAGAGTAGAAATAGTTGGATTACTACCAAGATTTGACAATAGATATATGTTATATAGAGTATATTCTATAAATGAGAGATTGTAAAAACTGCAATAGTAAGAGGGTAGAAGATGGGTTGCATTTAGCAAAGAAGAAAGTGAAGCATTAGGGGGCTTGATTTATGGAAAATATTATATTTTGGAAAACTTATATAGGGAGGATAGAATTTTAGGAATTGCTTGGAGTAATGGGAAAAATTGATGAATCAAGCAAAAAAAGGAACTGATAAAGAAAATGTGTTTTCATATAATAAATATGATGTAGCTAGAATATATGGGAGTGGCAGCAGCAGGGTTAACTTATGATAATAATGTGTTGTGTGATAGCAAAGTAGTGTTAGATTACTTAGAAAAAAGTGCAAAGATAAGTAGAAAGACATGCATTAGATGCCAATGTGTGGCTAGCAAAAAAGGCAACTCAAGAAATGGAATGAAGTTTTTATATGAGAGATGCAAAAATGAAAATGTTTGTAGATTGTAATTTGTGAATAGTAAGAGATTAGGCAAAATACTATTCAATTGGATTACAAATAAAAGGCAAATAACAAGATGTGTGAGAAAGGTTGTATGTTATTCAGAAGATTCAGATAAAGACTTTATGTTAGTATACTTGTACAAAGAGTGGGATGATTGTATTAGGAAGACTATTGAGTGTTATAATGGCAAGAACTAGAATAGAAAAATAGATGGATTAATAAAAAATAGGGAACTGAAGGGATGAAAAACTAGTATGGAGAGTAAAAAGAGGTTAAGGATTTTTAGCAGCATGGTATTACACACATAAATGGAGAAATGTGGATGAGTCTGCAGATAATGTAATGGAAGCATGGAAAATATTAGGCATTTGCTAATGAATGTAAATGCTTACAAGCAGAAATGGTGCAAATAATGAAGTTGTGGAAGAATAAATATAAACAAAGTGATTATACAAAATGTGGGTTCTTGTTTTTTATGCTGGGTTTTGAATAAGATAAGGGGAATCTAGCTATAAAGGCTATAGAGTGGATAAAGATAAAGTTGTGGATTGGGATGGAGCAGGATAGAGAAGAATATTGGAAAAACTTAGGGTGTGGAATGGAAAGGGAAGGGAAAGTGGTTAACAGGTTTCCCTGGGTATATTGGTTGAGCAATTCCTGACTTCAAATAAATGATAAACCACAGCTCATTGCATCACACCCTAATTGATAAATTGAAGATTAAGCATAGTTTTTATTTATGCATATTTAAATACATAAATAGTTGTGCCAAGATTTCATAAAGTAATTTGAAAATAAATATGCAAGTAATAAAAGATAGATTTGTACTTTTACAATATTTATATGTATTTAAATAAAATAATTTTTAAATTTTTGTAAAATAAATATATAAATAATTGAACATTTACATGTATTTCATAATTAAAAAATAAAACATTTTCCCTCAAGGTTTTAAATAATTGTGGAGATCTAAAAATAAACATATTTTTACTTGTACAATAATAAAATAATTTTTGTTGAAAATTTTAACATTTATGAATGTTTCGTAATTGCAAAAAGAAAAAACATTTTGCCATAACATTTAGACATTCATCTGTCCATCATCAAAATCATTAGCTCTATAACATATATGGTTTGAAGCCAACCTCAAAATTCTGACAGAGATGAGAGGACATCCCCTGAACTATTACAGTTTCATGTGGATCAGTATGCTGATAAATGTCTTGGCAAAAAACCAGGCTTCTTTCTAGCTTTTCTTTGGGATATTCTTTGTTTATCTCTAGTAATCAAAAATTTTTAAAAAAAATTCATTTTACTCTTCTGTTTATTTTTGTTACTAACCCAATTCATTATTATTATATTATGTATTGATTAAGTAATGCGATTTTTTTATGAAAAATAAAAAAATATGTAATTTACAATTAATTTGTCTATTAATAGTGTTTTCATAAAACTCAACATTTACAGTTGACTTTATTTTGTGTCTGTTTTGAAAGACAAATGAGAAAATTAAAAATTTGAAAGACAAATAAAAACATCTAGTCAAGCATTGGTGGTCGAGTAGTCAGCACAGCCGCCTTACAAGCAGTTGTCCCGGCTTTGCGGGTTCGCTTCCCGGCCGATGCTCTGACACATGAAAAATAAAAAATAAAAAAATTTAAAATATGTAATTTACAGTTAATAAAAAAATTTAAAAAAATATATAACTTACACATAATTTTTATTTTAGCATTAGATACATTTATGAAGAATCAAATTTTCAAAAAATGTTCAGTTCATCAATTAATTTTCACTATTTGGCTTCAACCCCATGTAGTGGATAAAAGCAGAAACATTAAAAGCATAAAGCTAAACTAGTCAAGCAGACTTCTCACGGAAAACCATTGTTAGTGTTTTAGAGTTTATTTTTTGACTTCTCTGGTTGAGTTGGAAATTTGGAGTAATGTTGATTAATTTGTAATATGTATACTCTACCATTAGTTAGAACATACATGCAAATGGCACAGATATTTATAAGTGATTAGTAGACATATGTGACTGTAATGTGTCTTAATTATATATGTTGGCCAATTAGCTTTTGCATTTTCAATTTATAAACATATTTATATGAATGTGATTGGGTTATAAAATGATTAATTATTATTTTACTTTCAATCATATGACTTGGCTGATTTATAGTAAGTTTGTTAAAAACTTCTCAACAGTTTATATATTTTATTGTTATTAATTATAGCTTACAATATCAGCCTTTATAAGACCTAAGCTGAAATAGAAAGGTGTATATTCCTTGTTTTTATCTTGTTATTTTTTTGGTGATATGTAAGCATGCACAAACGATATTTTAATTATATATATGATAGGTTAACTTTATTGTATTTTTGATTTAACAACAATAGATCTACCAAGTGCAAGCCTTTGTATTAGTAGATGCAAGAAGGTTTGTGCATAAAATTCCTATTTAGTGCCTACCCATTCAATATCCCCAGACTAGTTTCTAGCTGTAAGCTTTCATCAGTGAGAAGCTTTGCACTGCATCTAAATATTAATATCTAATGCCCAAACTTTTTGCATCCATTGACTAAGAATGCTTGAACTTGGTGGCACTACTGTATGGAGAGCTTGTTACTATTATTAACAAACCGCGCATGCCTATGAAATGGCGATCACGTGATGTTTTGATATTTTTGATTTATAGATAAACTCCCACACTTATATAATTTTTTATGCATATATTGATCAAAATCAATCAAAAAATGTCAATTGAATGATTAATCAATTTTTAATATTTAAACAAAACGTTTTTCAAACTACAAATAAATTGTTAATAATTGAAGTGTGTGTGTTTGCGTGTAAGGGTTTATAGAGTGTTTTAAATAAATGAACAACTCAGTACATATAAAGAAAAATAAAGTTGTTTAGCTTAACTTCATTATTTTAATAAAATATATTATTTAATCTAAGATCTAAATTACTCGAGCAACATAACAGCTCAGAAAGAAATGTGAAAAGCAATTATATTTCCGAAACTCTATTAGATATCCTGTTGAATCGAAGAGTGCTTTAACCTTGTTTGCTCCATTATTGTTGTGTAATGAGAGTAAAATAGAATCAATCATTGATGAAAATGGTAGCTTAATGTTTTTCAGTGATAAAATCAATATTAGCAAAATCAGCTCCATCAACTTAAAATAAATCCTTTTTGGTCAAGACGTCTTGTTCGAAAGATTTGTTGGAGGGAGGGGGGAGACCTTTTTTGCAAATTATTTTTGCCTGTCAATCTAAAGAGTTTAGTAAATTTAATCTAATCCAACTATATTTAAACTACAAAATTAATATACTCCATTAATTTTTTACTAATGATTTTATATTTTGATCTAAATTTGACTTTGAAAGCGTTAAACTGATAATTTTATAAATTCAAAACTATGTTGTATTTGCATTTTCAAATAATCGATACTGGCTTATTGATTTATTTAAAAACAGTATTATAATTAAAAATATAGAAGTAATTGTGATATTGCTTTAAATAGAAGAAACTAAAATAAATGTTAACAGGCATATTAATTCAAAAGTCTTTCCTTCAACTTCAGAGTATATAATGTATTCTTTGATTGTAAAATTCTATCCACACGGATTTACATTACTATTGCCTTTTGAAGGTGAAAAAATGCATCAATTTTGTATTGAAGTATGTGCGTATACATGCATTTTAAAAAAAGCTAATAGTTTTAATTCTCGGGAATTCATGATATGTTCGAGCACTAGAATCGAACTCGACCTCAAGGCGAACGCTCTACCAATTGCGTCAAATCGCGCAGCGCCGTACACATGCATAATTTTATAGTCAAGCGTTGGTGGTCTTGTGGTTAGCGTAGCTGCCTTACAAGCAGCTAGTCCGGGTTGGCTTCCCGGTCAATGCTTTGACATATATAAAAAAAATAATAATAATTATAATAAATAAACAAATACTTCTCAATCTCTGTACAGGCAAATTTGACAAATTTCTACTGCAGCATAAAATAAATAATCCAAGCTTTCATGATATATATGTTTTAGTTAAGACAAAGTGCCAGTACCAACGCCTATTTCTCTACTTTCCAGTTAGTCATCATCATCAACCATTATCAATTCACTGCAGGATGAAGGTCTCTCCTAGTTTAATCCATCTTCTCTGATATTTAGCTTCTCTTCTCCACATCACCCCTGCACACTTTCTTATTTCATCCATCCATTTGACATGTGGTCTCTTTCTGGGTCTTTTAAAATCTCTTGGAATCTAGTTTAAGATTTCAATAGTCCATCTATTATCATCTCTTCTAGCAATATGTCCAGCCCAACTCCACTTCAAT
Source organism: Epiperipatus broadwayi (assembly GCA_028023455.1). Lineage (NCBI taxonomy): Eukaryota > Metazoa > Onychophora > Udeonychophora > Euonychophora > Peripatidae > Epiperipatus > Epiperipatus broadwayi. The sequence continues at coordinate 184,800 of JAQFVV010013169.1, forward strand.
CTTTTAATTTTTTCAATGAGGTCAGTAACACATGTTTGTTCTCTTACCCATACATTGTGTTTTCGATTTCTTTTTGTTACTTCCAACATGCATCTCTCCATACTTCTTTGAGTGGTCTGAAGTCTTCGTATTGCTCTTCTATTAAGTGTCCAAGTCTCAGATCCATAAGTAAGAACTGGTAAAACACATTTGTTAAAAATCTTCCTTTTCAAACACATAGGCATATTTCCTTTTAATATCAGGTTATTTCTACCAAAAACACTCCAACCAAGTTCAATTCTATGATTAATTTCATCCATTATGTTTCCATCTGTATTAATAATCTGACCAAGGTATTTGTAACTGTTAACTTTTTCTAATTCATTATAATCAATCTTTATATTCATATTTTGAGCAAATCAATTAAACATTACTTGTCTTTTTAACATTTATCTTTAGTCCTGCTTTACTACTTTCATCTGATAACTCTTGCAACATTTCCTGCAGCTCTGAAGCATTATTTGCAAAAACAACTACATCGTCTGCAAAATCTAAATGTCTTAAATAATCTCCATTTACTTTCACTCCTTTAGTTTCCCATTTTAATCCACAAAATACTTACTTCTTGCAGCACTGCTGTAAAAAGTTTTGGAAATATGGAGTCACCTTGTCTTACACCCTTCTCAATGTTGTATTTGTAGTTATTTCTATTTACTTTCAAAGTTTGAATGTGGTTTATCAAATATAGTCTGAAATATGTATTGGGTTTAAACAAAATATAATATTAAACACTTTGTATGAGATTGGAATAGTTGTAGTTAATTTTTATTAATCTTACCTAATTATCATTTATTTGATCAATTACTGATATTAATTGAGATAAGTAAGTAGAAGCACATTTAATCACTCTAATATCTTTATTTGAAGTGCCAAATTTAAAACTTAGTTCGTTTTAAACAGTCGAAATTCTCACATTACATCTATTTTGGCTTAAAAAAAATCCACATCATATAAAAATAATTTTAAAAACCTGTCTTTAAATATCCCACTGTGAGATAGTAAGTATTTATAAATAAATATATTCGGTATAACACAGCAGTAAGAATGCTAGATTCTACAATAAATAGATGTTTACAACATGTATTTGTAATAAATTAACAAAACGTTTTAATCACATGATCACCATCTCTTATAGTTTTGTAGTTAAGTAGAGATAAAAGGTGGCTGCTGGAGGGTTGCATTAGATCCTAAAATCTAGGTGCAGTGCTCTCAGATGCAAGGCTCCTTACTGATGAAGGCCACAAGCCAGAAACTAATCTGGGGATATTGGATGAGTAGGCACTAGATAGGGATTTTATGCACAAAGCCTTCTGGCATCCATTGATTACTCTGGTTGGCACAGGGTGGCACTACTGTATGGAAAGAGTTTTGCCTTGTTTAAAAATGTTTTAATGTCCGACAACTGAAAAGGATTTTATTACTCACTTTTTAGATAGAGTTGAGTGCGCTTTCACTGTGGTACACTAGAATCAGAGTTATGATTTTGGTGTACCACACTCAAAGTGCTTTCAGATGTATCTAAAAAGTAAATAATACAACCTCTTTCAATTGTTGAACATTAAAAACAGTTTGCTAATAACATGGTGCTAAACATTTATATAATAGAAATGAAAACAAATTACTTTTCCATGAATTATTAATATAAATGTAACCAAATGTAAACATGTCATTAATTTGAACTCACAGCCAATATTGCAGAGAAGAGCTATTGTATTTCACTTTAAAAATCCTATGATTAATTAAAGCAAGTTAATTAATGGTAAATATTTAATAAGGATACTATATATATATATATTGTGACGACCACGTAAAGTCGTCGACACACATATATATTTATTAATAAAATTAGAAATTAATAAAGGTGAAATAAATTAGCTAATAAATTTTTTTAAAAAAAAGAAAGGAAGGAAAAGAAAAATTGAAATTCTAATGTCAAAATTACTGTGGATTGTGTAATAGTAAGAGAAGGGGAGGGGGGCTGCATAAATAAAGAAATGTGTCTCTTTCTCTCTTGTAAGTCAAATGCTAGAAAGTTATTTTGTTTATTGTGGGAGAGGGGAAAAGGAAGCATAAAGAAATGCATGTCTTCTCTCTCATTAAAAAAAAAATATATTATAACAAATTAAAATAAATGTAAAACGTAAATGTGAAAAAAATGAATGAATTGTAAACTTTAAATAAAATAAATGTAATATGTGATATATAAAAAAAGAAACAATATGGCCGTAGGTGTGAAAGTCTGTTGGACAAATTAAATTCCACGGACAAAGAAATGTTATCAATGGAAGATCTTTGCCTGATCTGTTAAATTAATTGGGACTTACATTCCGGCCACTAATTAAATAAAGAAACATAATGATAAGAATTGGTTGGAAATCTAAGTCTTAATTAAAAAAATTTAAAAACAATGAACAAAAGAATGATATTAAAAAAAATTACAATTTTGTCTGGCATTGCTAGTAGAGACTTTAGAGAAGCAACAGCTAAAAGGAAATGGAAGAAGTGTGTGGCTAGTGGCGTTAAAGGAACGTGGGTTCGGATTCAAGCCATCTCATCACTGACTCGCAATGTAAGATCTTTGCCTGACTTGCTAGAGGGACCGCCGCTTCTGTAGCTGTCAATTGAAACTCAACCTAAAGAATCAACCAGCAAACTGGATGAAAATAACCCCATGAACTGAGGAAGTTAATGGAGAACCTAAGGAATCAACAAGCAAAACTGGAACGAAATAACCCCACAAACTGAAGAAGTTAATCAAGAGCGCTCGGAAGAAATACCCATGGGACAATTACAGCAAAGCCTAGGTAAAAGCATGCATGCATTTTCATTCGTCTACTATTCATAATTAAATATAAAATTAATGATTTGATAAATAGAACTCTATCAACAGGACTGTAAGAACTTTTATATCTGATCTATTTTCATATATTTATTATAGCCATGTATATTTATAAGTGTGTGTTATTATTATTATTATAATGTAAATTTTTATATAAAGTGTGAATATTATTATTAAACATATGTCATTAAATTTTGTATCCTTGCTTTAGTCTCCTATCACCAAGCTACGACAGGGAGGAAACTGTAATTAGTGATTAAAGGGGCATACTGATTTGTTTAAGATATTCATGTGCTGCTTGTTCATGCGAAATCCCAATTCTAAAAAATAAATAGCAAGCGCTGGACATTCGCTAAGTTTCTTTGAAATAGTTTGCTCTGTTCAGCAGCCGAGGGTTCTTGGCTGGGAAAAATAACACCAAGATAATATGTACTTATTGCCTTGGGGTTCAGTCAAGGGTATAGATATGAAGTTAAATTTGTATCTGTATTAGCTCTCTGCTTGTATTGTAACAGCGTTGGTTAAAATAATGAATAAGATAATAAAGAATCTAAGTTGAAAACAATAAATGGATAAAGAATCAAAGTCGGAAAAATAATTAAAGTATAATAAATTAAGTATAATGTAGAATAAAATAATCGAAATAAATATAGTTGAAAGTACAAATAATTAAGCAACCGTACGACTAACCATTTCCGTTATAATATATATATATATATATTGTGACCATCTGAATGGGCACAAGGAATTGACATACTTTGTATCTGCATTGAATAGTTATATTGTATTTAAAAAAATGAAATAGCCTTAGAATTTTAAAATTATTTTTGCTGGAAATTGTTTAAAGCTTAGATATGGATTGCTTATGCAGTTGATTTACCACTTTATAAGTATTCATTATTATTATTGTGGTTAGTAAAGTATTTAATGCCAGAAAGAGGGGTTGTTTATTAATGAAATTGATACATTTTGTCAGAAAAATGCAAAGTTATTTTATATTAGTGTAGTATTGGTTGAATGGTTTCAAAATTCTTATTCTTTAATACTTATCTTTTTGGCAACAATTAATAGCCATTTCAATTATATTTAGTTAAGATAGTTTAATATTTAGGTTGCAGTACATGTGTATGCATGTATGACTCTGCATCATTTTCATTTCATTTTCATCTTTTAATAACAACAAACAATAGTACATGTACAATAAAAACATTTAAATTATAGTAATTATCTTAAATAATTTAACAAATATATATTTCTTTCCAATGATTAATAGATAGTTGAATCAATTAATTATTTTACAAATTAAATAAATTATTAATCATTTTTGTTTAATAGTTAATTAATATTCATTTTTCTTTCAAGTTTGTAAAAGCTATTTATTTTATTATTATTTTTGTCTTGATTTAATCAGAGTGATTTTTTTTTTAGAAAAGATTTTTTTTGAATATGTAATTAGCTTAGATAGAAAAGAAGCATGGGAGTAACCTTGTGAAGGGAAATGACCTTTTGCTAAAGAGAGCTATTTAACAAAGATCAGTAAAAATTTGTTTATTATGTAATGTAATTGTAGCCAGTAAACAGTGGCTCATTATTGTGAAAATTAAAGCCAGTTGCTGAAGTCAAATTGATTTTAAAAAGGCTTTGGAATAAAACTTCGAAAGGATCTTCAGAAATTTATTATGGGAAAAGTTAATTAGGATGCAATTCTAAATTTTAAAAAGGTACATTGGTTTACTTTGCTCTCCTTGATTTAAACATTTTGAATTAACCCCTTCATAACTATTGCTCTTTTAAAAATGTATGTTGATAACATCCAGTCTATATTACTTCATTTAATTGTCATTTTAAATAAGAATAAATTGCATGAATATTATTGTTGTATCATTAACCGATGTGTGTCTTTTAATATATCTAGAAAACGCATGCAGAACTATTTTACAGATTATATTTTAATTTTTCACTATTTTCCGTGTTATGTTTTTGTGAGGGTTAAACATAAAATTAAGGATATGCATATTTTGATAAATCATGCCATGTTTAAATTCATCATAAAGAGATGACAGTATTTATTTATCTGGTATTTCTGGAAATAATATGTATTTTAAATGAAGGAAATAAAATGTGAGTTACTTCAAATTAAGTATTTGCTTAAATCGAATGGAAGGATAGAAATGCAAGTAATTTTTGTTCTCTTTGATAAAGATGGAATATAAAACAAAGTATTATTAATTGTGGAATTACTAATGAATCATGGTATCTTAATTGACAATATTTAAAAATAAACTATGCATATAACAAATTATAAAGTGACAAATGCTATTCAAGAAAACTACTAAGAATAATTGCGTACTTAATTTAAAATTGCTACAGAGTCAGTGAAATAATTCCTGTTCAACAGTAGCTAAAAATGTCATAGTTTTGTCATAATAAAAGAGAAATTGATTACTTATGTGTGATATAGTAAACTCAAATAGCTCGGCTATGAACACTGGAGGTCCTAGGTCATATTTAAGTTATGATTATATTTCTTAAGTTATCCTGCAGAAGTTTATTTTAATTTAAATTCAATTTGGAATGTGTCCCATATTGTTTCATAAACCTGGAGCAGAGCTTTGCAAGTGAACTTTTATTTTAAGTTTTTATTTTTTTTTATTGCTTGTCATTATTAATGTATATTATAGATAGATAGGCTTACTTATTATTATGTTTTATTTATAATTTGGGTTATTTTGACCTTCTAGATCATCCCCGAAGCGTATCCAAATGAGAATATGCTGGTAAAAATTGATTCTGTACAAATATGTCTTATTGTTCTTTTACGAAGGTAAAAGAAAGAAATATTTTTTTAAATATATTATTAGAGAGGTTTATATTTATTTTGTATACTTTATTATCTCAAAGTGAGAGTTTTTTTTTTTAAACCAACGAACGTATAATAGAAATAGTTTGCTAGATATGAAAGAAAGTTCGTTCGTAATAATTATAACTATTAAATTTTAAAAGTAACCTAAAGTTTATTCTGAATTAAAAGTTATACCTTAATGCAATATTTAATTACCATGTTGCCTGCATAGTGTGTAATTTAGAGTTAATTTTATATATGCTTTTATTCATGGGTGTGTGTCTGTTTTGCACGATTATGACATTTGTTTGATAAAGTTCAGTTTGTGAATATTTTATGTATAAATTTCGGATGCTGTCGTATTCTACTGAGTTGAACGGATTAGTATGTTATCTGTATGTATTTATCTGCCAGCATGTATTTATAATGTTCGATATATAGAAAAGCTTTGAGCATGGAAAGAAATCTGATTGTGTTATAATGTTTGTAGGGATAAAAGATTTTGCTTATTTAGTATATGTTTTTCCATGAGTATAGCCTAGTTTATATTATATGCGTATGATTAAATGATATTTTTTGAAGTTAAGTGATGTTTTCTTAGGGCCCTGGTGATGAGGAAGAAGTCCCCACCAATAGTGTATTTAGAAGTAGATGAGTTATTGTTGAAGTATGATTAAATGATGTTTATGAAAGTTATGTGACATTTTTCTTAGATTCTTGGTGATGAGGAAAGGTTCCCCACCAACAGTATATTTAGAATCAGATGAATTATTGTAGAAGTGTTCAGTAAGAGTTTATCTGCTCCTCATGTAGATTTCCCTTATAATGTATAGTCTGTATAATCATGAAAATATAGCTCTGTGTTAATTAATATGTGGCCAGATAAATTGTTAAATTAATTCTTGATGTAATATTAGTGTCTTATTTTATTGATGAATTATGACATTGTCAGAAATAAAATAATTGTATGATATTTTCTTAATGAATGGAGAGTTTGTAGAAAAGATTGTTTTCTATTATTGTTGCTTGACACACGCACACACACGCATAATATAAATAATATTGCGTATATAAAGTATAGAGTTATTGAAATTAAAATGAGAAATAAATGTTTTGAAAATACATTACATTCATTTAAATAGAAGTATAAAGTTATTGAGATTAAAATGGGAAATAAATATTTTAAAATACAGTGTATTTATTTAAAAATCATCAAATCATCAGAATGAACATGATTTTGTTGCTATGCATGAAAGGTATACATAATTGAAAGTGATTATTTAGTCAATTAGAGAAAGTTGCTTTGTTGAGAGCCAAATATAATTAATTTGATTTATTTTATTAATCAATAGTAATATCCTCTCAAAAGTATTTTTTGTGCTAATAATATAACATGTTGTTTATTTAGTGTCATGTAGATGAAACATGTAGGCAAAGCATGTGTTCGAAGTCAGAATATTTAAGTTTTGTTGTTAATTTGCTTTGATAATAGGAATAATCCCAAACTGATGTTCAAAGTTTATTTGATAATTTAAAAATCTGTAAGACAAGTAGTCCAATTGTACCAAATTTATTTTAGTGTAATAAATGATTTGTTTTATTTATTTAAAATCTTAAAACTGTGTCGTGAGTTATTATTGTATACATTCGTGCTTTCCATTTCCACATCTCCACATTTCATAAATCTATTATAAAATAGATATATTATTTTAGAGTTATGATATTAGATTTGCTGGTGTCTGACAATATTGTTTTTCTTAATCCAAATATTATAAGGAACATTTGCCATTGGATAAACTTATTAGAAAGGTTGCCAAGTTAGTATATTTGTTAGATGATGATATGAAATTAAAATACCCTATTTCTGTCATTATCTTATCATTGAAACACAGTAGAATATTTTAGTCAATTTGTTTCATTACATTTTTATCATACTTTAGAATTATAACTTATGGGCCAATGTAGTTTATTTAATTCAACTGTGTTTGTTAAATTCCCTGAGATCTTATTGTTTATTTCTTGATTGGCATTAAAGTAGATGTTTAGATTGTGATATGCCAAGTCATAGAATTGTTTAGTATTATAATTATAGCAAGCTGATATATGTTATATTTGGATGAAGGAAGAAATTAAGTTTAAAGTATATTTTAATAGACTGTACCAATAAACATTATGATTCTTTATCATACAATTAATTAACAAAGGAATTTACATTATATTAAATGTTTTGTAATATTTCTTCTTTTATTCATTTATCATCATATATCTTATGAACTGCCTATAGCCTCCCACTGAGCTGAGCTGAACATAAACTTAAATATAGAGTCTCAGTAATAATTTTGTATTATATATCTTGTTATATTGTTCTATTCATTAATAGAACTGGTGCCTGGGCATTTCGCTCATGTAATGTATATGAGTGGTGTTGGGAGTTTTAGGTTATTATATATATATATATATATATATATATATATATAGTAGAAATATAAACTCCTTTTCCATGAACTGGCCATTTATTCTTACTGGCCTACTCATAGTAAGAAAGTGAATATTTACATTCATAGTGACGGCTCATGGGAAAGTAATCTCTATTTGTATTATATATACATTATAATATCAATTTCCCCTTCACTTTTATATGTAATTATTTTGCACTCATATATATGTATGCATAACAAATATTTAACTTTATATCATGGTGCTCCCATCCCTCAGTTTTACGATATAAAAGTAAATAAACCACTTGCTATGCATATGTACATATATAAATAAAATAATGATATAAACATTGGGTATACATTTAGTGTTGTGTTTATAAATATTTGAAATTAATTATCTTATATTAATAAATAGTGTGAGTTTAAAAAATAATGATTCTTACTTACGATCTATTAGCTATGAGTTCAAATAAGTAATATCATGTTGATATCTTATTGCATTTATATTAACAGTTCATGAAATGTATTCTACTTCCATTTCTATTACATATTTTCATTTAGTGCTTTGTTTATTAAATATTTATAGTCATCTGACTTGCATTAACATCCTGTTTTGGCTTTGCATTATCTTTATATAGAATTTTATGATTTAAGTGATACGATGATGCTACAATTGCTATCATCCTATATTGTTTTAAGTATATCTGTGACCTTATATTATGGTTTGTAGTTGTTTACAGCTTCTCTTTCCCCCATAACCACAATTTTAATGTATTAGTTGGAGAGAAAATCTGGATGTCAGGGATTATGTGGCCTTTTTCCATGATTGACTGCATCCTATTACCATGACAACGCTATGAATGAAGTGACCAAGAAATCAATAGAAATGGAAATTTGTGATTGGCCAAACATCTTAGCCTTAAGTTAAATAACTGAATATATAGATTTGTAAAGAAAACAATGTTATTTTCACTATTTTTTTCACAAATTGGAGATTGTGATGCAAGATTTGTGTAAAACATTTATTTTTAAACCAAAACCTGCATTACTAATAGGAGATTGACTTTGAAGACAATTTACTTTTAAAAAACAACTCTTAAAAAGTTTGTCATGACAACCAGAAGCAGTTTCTACAGGATAAAATGAATTCACTTTTGTCAAAGTGATAAATAAAATACTTTTTAAAATTTTAATAACAACTTTTACATTTTCTTTTTTTTCTTTGATGATAACTAACCTTAAATATATTCTTTTAATAGCATAAAATTTAAACATTTAATATTTCATTTTTTAAAACTTTTTGAAGAGCTAATGAGGCTATACTCCATTGTTATAAGCAGGAACTTTGTTTAGATATTTAGTTCCATATATTTTTTAAATGGTTATTTTTAAAATAGCTATCACTTGAAAGCTTACATTTGTATAAAGTCAAATTTATTAGTATATCATAGAGAAAAAAGGTTTCATTGTAAAAATAAAATGTTCATATGTGGAGGAATATTTAACGTTATGCTCCTAAAGTCCATCCAAAATAGACAAGTGGAGTTTTCAGCCAAAATGGTTAATTAATCATAAGGTTTTTAAAATAAGATACAATGGCTCTTATTTATGATCTATCGGCTATGAATTTAAATTAGTAATGTTATGTTAATGTCTGGTTTGAATTTCAGTTTTATCTTAAATTTAATTACAAGTCAGAAAGTCTAAACTTTTATTCCTCAGGGCAGTATGAATAACTGGTCATTTAATTTTTATAGCTTTCTACAAAAAAAAAAAAAGAAAATGAGTGTTTACATTTACATTTTACATATGTTTAGCTTCATTTAAGAGTGACGTTTCGTAAATTCTAGATAATTTCATGAACATCATTCATTCAGACATAGTAAACAATAATTTAAAGTGATTGATTTATCCTCCCGCTTTCATTTCCAGTATTTAAGATTTGCCAATATATAAGCATTTGGGTTGAAAGAATAAGTGGATTCATTTTATTCTTTCGCAAAGACTTTATCTTGTGTTGGAAATGAAAGTATTCATTTATTAGTATTAACATTCGTAAAAAGCACATGTACATTAGCTTGAAAGGCTGATCTTTAGTTTATTGACTGGTCATGAAAAAGTAGTGTATATATTGTAACAGTATAAATTTGATAGCAACTTGAATTAGTAATATTACAAAACTGTATAGTTAAGAAAGCTCAATAAAAACGATAGATAAATTAGTAAAATTTATTTATTGCCATGTGTGTGCATGCATATTTAGTATATATGTGTAATTAAATTATACAAGAGTAAGAAATTAAAAGAAAATAGATCTATTGAGTTAATACTATTATTAAATATTTACTAAAAAAAATGTACTTTGTAAAATTATCATTAGTAAAATGATAACTTATATAATGTAAGAGAAGGGAGAATAATTAATTTCACTGCATGAAAATGAATTGCATAGTTTAAGAAAGTGTACCATACTTTATAACCTTTTCAGATTTGCCTATTGGTGGGGGGTTTAAGGAAATAATTTGCATTTTCTTGTAATAAATTAAATGACAATTCTGAATACGTTATTAAAATGTATAAAGCAATAAAATTGATAAATTGGAGAATGAATTGCAAAGTTCAGTTATGATTTTTCTTTCTTTTAATCATTAGCACAAATAAAGAAAAAACTATTTTTATACTCAGTGTTTTCCTGAAGGTTTGTGATAATGGTGTTTTAATTGTATTTTTATATTAGACTATTTCCATCATCTAATATGTGTGTTGAATGTCTTTAGAACAATTTAATTTTATTTAAATATTCAAAATACATTCAACTGTTAGTAATATTACAGCAAATAGGTTAGTATATGCACCAACTGTTAGTAATATCACAGCAAACAGGTTAGTATATGCACAATGTTTTGAGAGGTATTGTTCCCCCCTCTTCTTCAGGTGTTGTTGGTCTGACCAGTGACAGTACTAACTTGGGATTCGAACTGGGGTTCTTAGATTCTTGATTATTGAATTTTAAGGTAACACCTGAAGAAGAGGGGAGAACAATACCTCTCGAAACATTGTGCATATACTCAATTTATAAAATAATCATATAATGTAAAAATATTTATGAAATGTATAAAAAATATATTAAATCTGGAAAAAATGTTTTTTTTTTTAAAAAAAAAATCCTGATATAAATTAATACAGACTTAATTACTTGTTAAGTTTTAAAAACATGTTATGAGGACAAAAGATATAAATAGGTCTAGAAATACCAGCAGATTACTCTAAACTCAAAAAGAAAGCAGCATATATTGATTCCTGAACAGAGGGGAAAATTCAATAAACAAATAGCTGCTAAAAAGACAGATCTCCGATTTAAACAGTATCAGAATAGCTCTATGTAACTTTTTCTTGCTGACTGTATTAAAGTATTTTTCGATATTCCATCCACATCAGAAAGTATGATGATATTAGCTAACAAAAGACTATTTACCATTGTTGTCTAGAAAACAAAAGGCACCCCAGTCTTAAAATTTGGGATTATGCAGTTGTATTCAGATTTGTACATTGAAATTGTATTGAATGCAACATGATCTGCTTTAAAGAAGAAAAATGTGCCTTAAAGAAAGGAGAGAATTCTTCCATATACCTATCATATATCTATCTCAAGTGGGCCTCATCTACATTGTCTACCATCACTAATGCCCAAAGAGGATAATTATCATCAGGACTGTATTGATAAAGACTATCATTAAAGATGTGTACTTATATAGTAAGCTTACATTCTCTACCAAAAACCATGGCTTAAAACCTTTGATTACATAGTAAGACCCTGTATATTTAATTATGAATCCTTAAATATAAGTTTTTTTTTTTTCAATATTTTGTATTTTTATTTATTTACTGTGAATAAATTTGACATAAAGGCTTTTCCATACCTGTACCTTAAAGGTAAATATAAGGTGCTTTAAACTCAGACTTTCACTCAACCTTCAACTTTTCATGCTATCTCATACCATGGATACACCTGACCCCATATGTATCTAAAAGATAAATAATCACCAATATATGTATTTTGTGCTAAACCAGCACTCATCACTTGGTCCAGATTATCATCTCTATACATATGTACAATCATGTATGCAAATGGATTATGTCCTATACATGAGGGGTCAGAATAACCTATGGTCAACATGGGTGGAACAACAATGTTGGCATTAGTGTGAGCTTTGAGCATTCCATCTTCAGATTTTCGATGATATAGATGGCTGAAGAGCTGGAGGGTGGAGTAGATTAGAGCCTGTTCATTAAGGTATGAAGATTTGCTATCTTAATATAAAGCTGAGCACTTATTGTATATATTTGTTGAGATGATAATCTGGACCAACTGATGAGTGCTGGTTTAGCACAAAATATGTATATTGATGATTATTTATCTTTTAGACATGTAGGGTCAGGTGTATAAGTAGTATGAGATAGCATGGAGAGTTGAAGGCTGAGTGAAAGTCTGAGTTCAAAGCACCTTATATGTAAATAAATTATTATTTTGTATTGACCAATTTAATTTGTTTTTTGCTTTTCAAACTCATTCCAAATATATGCCATTAATGTACAACTAACCTGGAGAAGTTTATGCCATCCACTGGGGGGGGGAGGCAAGCAAAGCTAATAGAACTACTATTAGATAATGGTGATAAACAGTATTAGATATCCATTAAACTTTCTATTTAGAATGTTTGATAACAGAAGATTAATTTTAAATTGTATCTAAACAAAGAAATTAAATAGACTTTTGGAGTCATTATAGTTACTTAACCCTTATTGCTAAAATTATTTTGATCATCATCATCAGAGTAGATTTGATTTTGTGAACTTTCTGTTACGCTTGGTACATCAGTAAGTGAGGTGGCTCCTCACTTCTGCTCAACTTTACTTCTGTGCAGTAATATATTATAATAAATATTAAAGTATAACAAAAATTGGGCATATGGTGAAAGATACTATTATAAGAGATAGGCAATATATGTGTTTAAATTGACTTTAAAATATTTAGAATGAAAAATGAGATAAGCATTTATATAAAATATATATACTAACATTTTAATGCAGCATAATTTGAGTTCAAATGGTCAGGAAAAAAATTGATAAGCAGTGATATATTTAGATAGAAAACAATAATTAATGCAGGTATATCATGTTATGCTGGAGAGAATGGCATAGGAAGGGTTAAGGGAAATAAAACATTTAAGATGGTAATAAATCTGAAAAAAGCTGATAATTAAGGTATTAATCTTAACTTGTTGATTGGTGAGACTGCCATATATATTGAATTTTTAAAAATGTGATTTGAGACATAATTTTCACAATAACTTCAGTTTTAATAATTTTAGAGCAAAAAACATTACATTAATAGAAACTAAAAAAAAACTAAGGAAAAAAAATAAATTTAAGACAAATAGTAATTACCATTTTAAAAAATAAGAAAAAAATAAAAATTTCAATATCCAACATAATTATTACTTTGTTTGTTCATAATTTCTAATTCATCATTAACTAAGATTAAATTACATTTTCATTGATAATTTCTTTGTATTCCTCACAAAATTATCTTTCAAACCATATATATAATATTTCTTACCTGAGATAATCCATAGATTCAGAATCTCCAAAAGTATTTGCATAAGAATTCTTTATTTTTATCTTGTATCCCAAAAGTTACCAAATGTCAAAGGCATCTATAAGAAAAAGATTCATTCAATAAAAGATACAAGACAAATCATTTCCAGAAGATGGATATGCATTTGTCATCATAGCAATTGGCTTCTTGTCTATCTAAAACTAGAAATTGTAGATTACTGTCTGTATCACTGATAAAATGAGTTTTATATACCATTTACCGAATAATTTAAAAAAATTTTAAATATTAAAAATTAAAATTAATAACGTAATGATATTCTGCAAAACAACTTGTATACTATATACAGTATTTACAATTAAACTCCAGCTATGTGAAGAGTGACTGTATTTCAAATATTTGTATAATAAAGAGCATAAATATATATTATATATTATTAATTATATAGTATACACAGGCCACACGCCAATATAAATGCAAACAAATCAAATAATTTTAATAACTTACAATATTACGCGATTACGTTTATGTTGCATTGAAGGCCTTCATAACAGAATTATCAGCATATTTTTAATCAATTATATTACGTTATAAGGCCGATAAAGATTTCCTTTCTTTATTGCCTCATGTAAAGTAGTAAATTGATCAGAAAATAAAAATTATTTAATTTTTAAAATAATTGTAAAAATTTCAAATTTTATCCGACCTCAATGCATTATGTAACATTCGAATGGTAATACAGAGGAGTATCGAATGCTGCAATTTCTGTCAATGTCATACTCATAGTTTTTACTTAATTTAAAAAAGAACACAAAATTTCAAGAAATGCCACCACCTGTGTTACAATATCACTCTTTCTGACTAAATGTTACCATGTCAATCTTTATTGTTACAAGTATTGACATGAGTTTCGAATTTAGAGTTCGCATTAAACAAAATTTACATTTCCCTTATCTTTGTATTTAGAAAAAAACTAAAACACACTTCATATTATCACTGCTTCCTGCTTTCCAATCATTAATATGACTGATATTTTTTAAATCAACAATTTACAAGGAGTAGCAACCTGTCCATATTGTGTGAGAGGAATCTACAAACACAGCTGACCAGCTCCTAGCCTAAATTCACTTTCAACGTTATTTATTACTGATTACATTGTATATGCAATAGTTCCAAATATGTTCATCCAGACCTCACTATTGTGTTTTAATGGTAAGGATATTCATATTCAAACACACAAAAAATGAAGAGGAGATTAGATTCAAAATATATTATATACATTATAATTACATGGTACAATTGTACAATTACTACAGAGATATGATCCAAGAAGATCATACTGGCACTGGATTATAGCAACCTAAATTATTTAAATTTGCAATGAGACACCCAGAAAGAAGTCATAAACACAAAATTTTTGCATGTCATTTGTATCTAGGTTTGATGAGCCATAATTTTTCCGGTAAAATAAACTGATTGGTTATGCCCATTTAAGCTCCATATTTGAATGTTATCCCATGCAGGCTGTAGTAGGCTCAGTTCTGCTTAGTATAATATATAAATAGTAAGAAAATGTAGGGAAAAACTATTTTCACTTATACTATGAATAAATAACACTCAAGATCAAGAATAAAATGGACATTTTTGACCCATTTCTTCTTTAATCCTATGTAATCAGTGTATCTTTTTTACCAACATCAGTGGAAATTCAGTAATAATCCATTACCCAAGGATGAGTCTATTGTATTTTTGATCTTTTCTAAATAGGAGTGCTATTTATTAGTAACTTGAGATAAAGTGATCTGCTCTTCTTATATATATATATATGAAAAACAAAAACAAGTTAAATTCATGTAACCTGCTATCACTGACTCCAAGTGTTTATGCAAAACGTTTCTATCAGTTTGCAAGCATGAATTTTTTAGACCGGTAAAGTCTTCAAACTCAGCCTAACAAGCCAGATAGCTATATGGGTCTGATCTCAGTTCAGTTTCACCACATAGTCAAAGCTTCTGCAATATATATATATCATTGCAAAAACCATTAAAGGTGCTGACTCTTTTGTTGTTTATGTAGACAAATTTACACTTGTTCAGTGTTTTTGGTAAAACGCCATCTATTGATCATAAATACAAGTGATAGCTGGAGGAATAACTTTCAACTTTAAGGGTGTTTGGGGGGGAGGGGGGGAGGGGGGGGGGGGGGGGGGAAGGAGGGGCGGGGGGAAAAAATGACATATGAAAAAATGTATACAATTGACTAAAATTGTAGCCAGTTAAAAGATGCAAATACTATTTCTTTTTAATATATAATTAATTGGATTGTCTATTTCTCTATAAAATCAATAACGAATAATAAATAAATATATATATATATGGATTGTCAAATATGTTGTTGGACAATGGACAATATAAACTGTTGGAGAAATTTCAAGATATCTTCTTAGTCTTCAAATGAAATGTATAATCAAAAATATGACTAAATAAAATTGACTCTATTCATTTATTGATATGAGTTATAAATAATCGAACTAACATAAAATTGATTGTATTTAAGCTCTTCTATACTAAGGTAAATTTTAAATTAAAAGAAAATGAATATTTGAAAATATTGAGTCATGAATCAATCTATATCATTGGATAAGAGTTTAAACTTTAAAAAAAAAAAAAAAATTCTTCAACCTTTTATTGTGTGTATAGCTTATCATATAATAAAAGATACATTTTATTTGAATTCTATATTTTAAAATAGAAATATGAACAAACATACATTTTTTAACAAAAAATATACACATAGATATTATACCACATATGTGAAAAATCTCATTTTTTTCCTTTTTCACTGTTCCATTGTAGCTCCTAGTTTCCTTGTTTCCGATTTAAATGCAGAGAAACAATTTTTCCTGAAGGAGAGAAAAGATGGGCATGAATAATAATAATAATAATAATAATAATAATAATAATAATAATAATAAATGATAATAATAATAATAATAATAATAATAATAATAAT
Source organism: Epiperipatus broadwayi (assembly GCA_028023455.1). NCBI lineage: Eukaryota > Metazoa > Onychophora > Udeonychophora > Euonychophora > Peripatidae > Epiperipatus > Epiperipatus broadwayi. The sequence goes on from JAQFVV010013169.1 coordinate 201,587, forward strand.
AATAATAATAAAAAAAAAAAAAAAAAAAAAAAAAAAAAAAAAATGATAATAATAATAATAATAATAATAATAACAACAACAACAACAACAGTGGTGGTGGTGGTGGTAGCAGCGGTGGCGGCGATTGAGGATCTTTTATTCCAATATCTTTCCCTTTAATTCAAATACATGTTCAATTTATTTAGAATAGTTAGTCATATGATACAACATTATACACCAATGATACTCTACTTTTATTTGCAATAATGTATGATGATCAGTTATGATCCAAAGAAGTAATAAATGCTAGTGTTCTTTTTTTGGTATGACATAGAAATTAAATTAATTAATCTTGTAAAATCCCTTGATTAAAAATATGGCATCCATCATGGGATTTGTATTCATCACAAATATATAGATGAAATCCCAAATTTTTAATAATGGAATATTTTATAGCTTATTTGTAATATAATGAATTTTGATGGTTTATTTCTTTTATAATACTTTCTGTCATTTTTTCTTTGAATTCCATCACTAAACTGCCCTCAACTGAATGGGCAGACAGTTTAAGTTTTTTCTTCTTCCATTATTTTAGAAATTAATCACCTTTAAAGTAAAATATTTAATAATTTTAAAGACAAATGTAAAAGCATCCATTCTGGACAATGCAAAAAATTATGACTATGTTTCAGTTCTATTTATAACCTCTCTTTGCTGACATTAATGTTACTAAGGTAATTGTTCAATTGGACTCAATGGTAACTCAATCCAGCCTAATAAAATTTGCCTCCATTTAATAAATAAAATGATTAAAATATTGTATACAGTAAAAATTTAAAAAAAAAATTGTTTTACAATTTCAATATTATTTTTCATTTTCAACCAAAAAAAAAAAAAAAACAAAGAATTCACATGACATTTTCTATACTTTCCAATATATATATAACCCATATTTTTAACATATACCACTAAACTAATAAATAAACAAACATATACAAAATGGGAAACATTTGATTTTGTAATAAATAAGTTGTTATAGTGAATGTAGTAACAAAATGGACATTAATGATTTTATTCAAGTAATTTATGTTATGGTTCACTTAATTATTTTCTAGTATTAATTTATTATTTGTTTATTTATATATTTCCCTAAAATTGACCCCAACCAATTTATGATTTGACGATAATATTAATAATAAATAAGAATGTTGTTTAAATATTATGGTTGCCATAGTTGTTAGTTAACATTTATAATTCAACATTTTCATTATTCATAAATCAAGTCAAATGAAGTTAAATAAGATCAATAAATTTATATATATATATATATATATATAGGGGATTTGAACTCAGACTTTCAAGAAACCTTCAACTATCCCCACTCTCTCATACTACTAATATACATGACCACACACATGTAGAAAAGATAAATAATCACCAATATATGTATTTCATACTGAACCAGCACTCATCAGTTGGTCCAGATTATCATCTCCCACACATATATATAAAATCAGTGCTCCATTTATATTAAGATAGCAAATCTTTATCTTATATATATATACTGTAATATACAGCTCTAATTTGGGCAGGTACAATATATATATATATATATATAATGAAGATAAGTTAATAAATAAAAATAGTTTGATTTAATATTAATTTTATACAAGGTTAAAAATATGGCAACAGTTTTAAATAAATAACATTTCAACTATCATTCAGTTTTCAATGAAATATTTGGATTTTAAAAAATAAACAAATTTTATTAAGAATATTAAAAAGCGAATTATCAGGAAATTATATTTCAAAATAGTTATGGAAGATTCAATCAATCAATCACTAGTATTGTGTCATATGGACAGGTCCAGAAAACAGTCACATTATAACCTCATCCATTACTCCATTCCATTCTCTTCATTGCTCATCTCTTCAATTCAACATATCTCTTTCCAGATCTTATATTATCCTGCAATGTCAATTTTTTCCAGCTTTTCTTCTTGTTTCCATTCAACATTCTCCAAAACATCTTTTATTAAACTGTACTTTTATTTTAATAATTATGTCCAATTCAATTTCTCTTTCTTATCTCTAATTTCTCAATCTTCCTTTTTCATTTACTCTTTTCAGAAATTCATTTTTTATTTTACTCATCCAACTCAAATTTTCCATTCCTTTCCTTGACCACATCTCAAAGGCTTTCAATCTGTACCTAATTTTATGGCTTTTGTCCATATTTCACAACCATACAATAGAATAGAAATTAGAGTTCAATATAATAATGACTTTTACTATGAAGGAGGAAAATGCAATTTAAAAATAAAATAAAATTGAATATGAAGACTTGCAACTGTTTCTCAAATTAAATTTATTAAAACAGGCAAAACTCTCCATACAGTAGTGCCACTCACTGCAAGCCAGAGTAATCAATGGATGCCAGAAAGCTTGTGCATAAAATCCCCATCTAGTGCATACTCATCCAATATCCCCAGACTCATTTCTTGCTTGTGGCCTTTGTCAGTGAGGAACCTTGGACCTGAGAGCACTGCACCTAGATTTTAGGATCTAATGCAGCCCTCCAGCAGTCACCTTTTATCTCAATGACAAAATGATGAGAATAAAATTTGAAAACACAATAATATTTTTAATCTAAGCTCATTAGCTTATATAGTCATATAGGTCTGAACTCAGTTCAGTACCTATACATTTTGGTGTATTTGGTTCTTTAATAACGATAGCCACCACTCTCCTATTAGGCAGGATTGGTATTAAACGACAAAACATCACATGATCACCATTTCTTATGCTTGCTCATAACTGTTATTAAAACAGGCAAAACTTTCCATACAGTAGTGCCACTCAGTGCAAGCCAGAGTAATCAATGGATGCCAGAAGGCTTGTGGATAAAATCCATATCTAGTGCCTACTCATCTAATATTCCCAGATTAGTTTGATAAGTAGGTACTAGATAGGGATTTTATGCACAAGCCTTCTGGCATCCATTGATTACTCTGGCTTGCACTGAGTGGCACTACTGTATGGAGAGTTTTGCCTGTTTTAATAATGAGCAAGCATAAGAAATGGTGATCATGTGATGTTTTCTGGTTTAAAATTAAATTTAATATCATGGGACAGCATATTTCTAAGGGGATTTTAAATGTGCAGATGTCATACTAATCTAATAAAAAATTGTTTTAATTTACATTAGAATGTGCACATTTATAAATCTATTTACAAGAGAAAGTTGTTTATGTGAAATAATTGAATTGAATCTTGAACTTTCTGGCTATGGAATTATTATCTTCTTTATGAACTTTGTTTATTGTTAGAATTTGAAAATATCTCTACATAGTGGAAAAGTTAAAGATGTGGTAAGATATAAAGGGACTCTCAAGTTTTTTTTTATCTAACCAGCATAACGATGGAAAGTGCTATAGAGAACTAACACTAAAACATCTCCCAGATTTATTCCATACTAGCGTATAGGTTAGATATGTAAATAGTACAGGAGTATATCATATATTTAAGGAATTAACTTACAAGTGTTCCCTGGTAATTAGAGAAATCCAAGGACTCCAGTTCACACTGTTACTGGCTCCCCATTTTAGTTACCTTAGTTATAGTTTGGGGAATAATATTTCCCTAAACTGATTCCAATTGAGTTATCTCTTATGTCTCTTTACACAAAAATTATGGCACCAACTGATAACAACTAAGAATGATAACAACTTTCTTTAGAATGCTATTAAAAGCAAATAGCAGCCATTCAAGTTTCTAGAGAATTCTATGGAAAAATTTAATTTTCAAGAGGTATTTGATTTAATTGAACTTTGCTGACTGAATTAGAGTGTCTGATTGTTGGGAGCATCCTTTGGGGCCTAAATCCTAGTTCTTTAATGGGCTGGAGCTGGGAGGAGAGTGTTTCAAGGATGGTTAACAAAATTGGATAGCTTGTTTATTTGTTACCAAGAATAACATTATCCATGGTGGTTTGATTACTTGCGTTATAACCCAGAGATTTTATCTAATTTAAGGAATACTTTGCCCAATGGTGTTTAGTTTTAACTGGATTTAAATATCATATTCAAGTGTTTCCTCTACTTTCACCCATACCTGCCATATCAATTTTTTTAAATTGTCTCACACAACCTCATTCTACTTAAAATGCTCAACACCAAAATTAGCGCTAAATTTAACAAGTAAGTTTCTGGAGAAGTCTAATGGAAAATTCAATTTTGAAGGATCTAAATTTTCCTTCAACTCAACTTTGCTGACTGAACGAGAGTGTCTGGTTGTGGGAAGGATCCCTGGGAGCCTACATTCTAGTCCATATGCAGATTGGGGCTGGAAGGAGGGCACTGTAGGGATCGTTACCCAGACTGAACATCTCGTTCAATTTATTAGCAATAATAACATTATACATTGCAGTTCAATGATTGTGTTGTAAGCCATAGATTTTATTCATTAAATAAATAAGTTATTTGCTCAACAGTGAATGTTAATGGACTATATTTGAACATTTAATTTCAAGTGTTGCTCTGATTTTCACTCGTACATTCTATATCGAATCTCTTTCATAGTCTCTCACAATGTCATTTTAATAGCATCTCATGCATTAGAGCTTTGGGTGTTCATAAGTTGTCAGGGTACTGTAACATGATGGATGAGGTTAAACAAGCTATTTTAATTTATACATCACTCTATGTAGATCAGCAATCATCTTGGAAAACTAATATTATGTCGTTACGATGTCAATTAATCTTCAAAAATAACAACTGTCATTTAATCTCTACATTCTGCAAGATCAGTTGCCTAAAACCTGACTTATCCACCCCTAAAAAATCCAAGATCTCACAATTATGAACAAACCCTTGCATCCACAAGCTCAACCAGGTATCGCTGGAGGTTTAAACACAAAATAAACCATAGATTGCAATGCTTAATAACCATGAAAATACATTGTATTTGTCTTGTATATCTAATAGACTAATAAATACTAATTTTTTTTTTTAAAAAAGGGTTCTCTGGTGGGTTCAGTTACCAAAAGTCACATCATTTGCTCACCATTATAGTATATATATGATAATATGCCAATACATATTGCTAGGTGAAAATTCAAATACAAAACAATCAAACATCTTTTCAAATGTTGTGTTTTTTCAGTAACGCCCTCTGTGAAGTTCAGGCTTGATATTTATTCTCAGGGCATATTATTGAAAAAGTAACATTTGGGAGAATGCTTTGAATATTTTATATATATATACAAAAAATAAGAACCAAAATTACTTATATACAGTTTAATAACTGAAACACAGGCTTATTATATACCTGTGTCTATATATGTAATATATAGGGTATATGAGCACAGACTTTCACATGACCCATCACCCCCACTCTAACCAATAACAGTGATACACCCAAACACATATATGCCGAAAAGATAAACAATCACCAATATATGTATTTCATGCTAAACCAGCAATCATCAGTTGGTCCAGATTATCATCTCCCACACATATATACCATAAGTGCTCAGATATAATTAAGATAGACAATCTTCATACCCCAATGAACAGGCTCCAATCTACTACACACTCCAGCTCTTCAGCCATCCATCCCATTGAAAATCCGAAGACGGAATGCTCGAAGGCCACCCTTCAATGGGATGGACGGTTGAAGAGCTGGAGTGTGTAGTAGATTGGGGCCTGTCCATTGGGGTATGAATATTGTCTATCTTAATATATATCTGAGCACTTATGGTATATATGTGTGGGAGATGATAATCTGGACCAACTGATGATTAATGGTTTAGCATGAAATACGTATATTGGTGATTGTTTATCTTTTCGACATATATGTGTTTGGGTGTATCGGTGTTGTTGGATAGATTGTGGGTGGGGGGTCGTGTGAAAGTCTGTGCTCATATACCCTATATATTATATACAGTTTGTATATATATTTTAAATGTATATATACAGACATGTACATTTGATCGACTTTAATAAATAGATTTTACCAATTCATTTCTCCTTTCAAATGGATTTTTAACACATCAAGATATTGAAGATCATTGGAAGTTAATATTAACTCGCAATATTGGAAAGCTGTGAATTTGACTGCTGATAAATTAATCCTTTAAAAAGTTTTTTTTTCCTTATGAATTACTAAAGATAAACTTTAGGATCGTCTAGTATATTTAGTCCTTATTGATTACCAATTTAATAATCTAGAAAATTAAAAAGGCTTTTCTTGATAGTGTTAACAAAATTATGAGAATGTTACTTCAATAATATAAAAAAAGAAATAAACAAAGAAATAAAGTCAAAATAATTAACTTTCAGTTTTAAATAAAAACTTTTTATTTCAGTCCTAAATTATTTGTGTAAGAGTTAAGAAATGTTTAGAAAAAAATCAATTGAAGTTCATAAGATTATTTACATTTACATCAAAATAACATATTTTTCGTTTCTTTAAATGTTATTTCATATTAATGCTTTCGCATAACTATAATTGAAAAAATTAAAAGACTGAAGTGGAGTTTGGCTGGACATATTGCTAAAATAGATGTTAATAGATGGACAATTGAAATCATAAACTGGATTCCAAGAGATTGTAAAAGACCCAGAAAGAGACCATGTGTGAGATGGATGGATGAAATAAGAAAGTGTGCAGTGGTAATGTGGAGAAGAAAAGCTAAAGGTTGGAGAGGATGGATTGAACTTGGAGAGACGTTCATCCTGCAGTGGATTGATAATGGTTGATGATGATGGCATAACTAATAATTAAAATACTTTTATATTCTTACAGACTTAAATATTTAATAACAATTTCCACGTTCAGATTAAGCAATGCATGCTAAAGATTGATTATTTTCATATTAAGAATTATTAATGAAAACTGCCTTGTAAATTATGTTGTTACTAAATTGATTCTAACATCATCCTAATATTTATCAGTCAAAATTTTGACAATTTCTCTAGGTTGAACTATAGATTAATAATGTATTGGATGTAACTTCATTCTCTAATTCTGAAATGATTTAGATTGGCCTATATAATTGCATTTAGGTGTAAAGATTAGATGACCGTTTGAGTTTCAAAGTATCCTGCATACTTACTATAACATCGGTAAGTTAAAAATGTTATTAAACAGTGCATGTCAAAGGCTGGTTGCCTTCTTATTAGGAGGTATTAAAAATTTTAAGAAACATCCTTGTATTTGTAGATAAATTTCAAGAATAATGCAATTAGACAAATAATTAGTGGTATTTCAAATTGAGATTACTCTATCAGTAATTCTGTAAAGATAGTTCCACTTTTGATTTAAGAGAGGACAGGTGCTGTTAATAGATGGTATAATTTCAATTTAAGAAGCCAGTTTTTGATCGATTGTTTGTTTTCTTATTTCTTATGTTATATCTGAAATTTATCTATAAAAAAAAAATACAGTAAATTTTTCAATAAAACTATCAGTCTAAAATATCTATAAGTCTATGAAAAACTATAAATAATAAATATAAATCTTTATAAAAAAAGATTTGTTTATAGGTAAAAATATTTAGAAGGTTGTAATATTTTCACTTTTTATATTTGACAAGTATTTATATCTACTTACAAATTTTAAATAAGCTAGAATAACAACTTAAAAATGGTTACAATTTTGTATGAATGGTTAATCAGAGACAACATTATTACTAGATAGTGTGTTGCAATATTGTTTTGCTATGCATAGCTGAAATTTTTCTAGAAAAATACATAAAAAAATTTATCAAAACTTTTTCTGCTTATATATAATATTTATATATGTATTTTAAAAAACAGAATTACTTCTCTAAACAGACACTTTAATATTTCAACCAGAAGATTGGTTTTTATCAGAAGTTATATCAAAATGACTTTCTCCAAAATTTGAATATTAAAATTCATTTGCATATCTGATAATGCAATTAATTCCTATAGATTAAAAAGCTTTCTTTACAAAATTTTTTTTAATCAATCAACTGGTGAGATATATATATAAAGAAAAATAAGTAGGTGTACAGACAGATCAATAAACAAATAGGTACAAAAATAAATAGATAAGATTGGTTGATAGCTAGAAAACATGGTTATAGATATATAGATTAAAATATATACATAGAATAGATTGTGTTCAGAATATAAGTCCATTAAATTATATTAAAGAAATTAATAAAAGGAAGATATATGAAACTAATTACATTAATTATAACAGAAATAATTGTATGAACATTTATAAAATGTCAATTAATTTAACTAATAATTGGATAATGAAAAATGAGTGGAGGGTTATTATAAAGATACTAAAATATAATTATAGGCTTGTGTGAATTTTATATAGAGCCAGTAAATGTTGCTATGTATGCAGTATAGGTTGTTTTTTGTAGTTAACCAAGACATACTGAAAAGGGCAAAAATTAAAAATTGCCAAAAAGAGCTTTTATATGTTATGATTATGTGATTATATTACAGCTATTGTCATATATTATTTTTTGTTGTTATATAAAGATATTTTATCCTATATCATATCTAGGATTTATTTTTATATATAGATTAACAAATTAGCAGATAGTGTGCATGTAGGTAAGTAGATAACAAGAATCAGAGAGACAAATTGATAACTTAACGATAGAGTTAGATAGATAAAGACAAACATGTAGATAGGTAGAGCTAGACAGTATGCAGATGTAGGCAGATAGATAGAAATAAATGGTTGTCTAGGACAGACAAGTAGATAAAAGTAGACAGACAAATAGAAGTAGCCCTAGAAATAGGTAAATAGAGACAGATAAAGTCAGAGAGAAGAATACAGACAGCAGTAAGCAGAATTATTGAACCATATAGTTAGTTAAGTAAATAGTTCAATAGATAAACAAATAAATGCATAAGTGAGTAAAAGGTTGAATAGATGGATTTATGGATGGATGGATTGACAAATGGGTAGAATTATAAATGATATAAATAGGTGCTAAATAAATAAATAGTTATATATATAGAAAAATAGGTAAATGATTATAAAATATATATATATATATATATATATATATATATAGACAAATAAATAAGTATATAAGTAGATAACTGAATAATTATATAATTAGGAAGGTAGATATTCATACAGGACATAAGTAGCTGGTTGTACATGTATCAGTAAACATGTGTTTGATTGAGAGAAAGAAATAATATTGCAAAGAAAAAATTTAAAAAAATAATGTTTAAGTACAAGTATATTAGAAAAGCTGTTCACATGACAAATAATTTCATAACTCATCCTAATCTGATAATCCATAATGGTTGGAACTCATTCGTTAACAATGTCCTTAAAAGAAAATAATGGAGAAATTATGACTGCCTTAAATAAATATATAAAATATCTACTGTCTGTTGCATTTGATAGAATATCTAGTCAGTTAGTATGCCATTTTAAATTCAGTATTCATTAATACAAAAGTTACTCAATCCTCTTGTTGGCATGGTTACTGGTGAAGAGTGCGCTTATAAAAAAGAAAGTAGTAGAATACTATTTGAATCATTTGAGTTTTTACAAACATATTGTTACTAGCAGGTAGATGTATCTGAAAAAATATTAATTCTTCTAAAACCATGAAAGGATTCAATTAGTTAATGTCAATAGTCTTACGTTTATATCGGCATGCTAACAAAGATATGTTTATAAACAAGACAACTCAAAGAATAGGTGGATTCATTTCTATTTTTGATTCTTTATTGAGGTAAGAGGATTTACTTTCTTTGTTTTGTTTACATATCATCATGATCATCCATCTTTTCCAATCTTTAGCTTCTCTTCTCCACATCACCCCTGCACACGTTCTTATTTCATCCATCCATCTCACATGCGGTCTCTTTCTGGATCTTTTACAGTCTCTTGGAATCCAGTTTAAGATTTCAATTGTCCATCTATTATCATCGCTTCTAGCAATATGCCCAGCCCAACTCCACTTCAGTCTTGTAATTTTTTCAACGAGGTCAGTAACACCTGTTTGTTCTCTTACCCATGTATTGTGTTTTCAATCTCTTCTTGTTATTTCTAACATGCATCTCTCCATACTTCAATGAGTGGTCTCAAGTCTCTGTATTGCTCTTCTATTAAGTGTCCAAGTCTCAGATCCATAAGTAAAAACTGGCAAAAGACATTTATTAAAAATCTTTCTTTTCAAACACATAGGCATATTTCCTTTTAGTATCAAGTTATTTCTACCAAAAGCATTCCAATTAAGATTACATATACAATGAGTTACATTTAATTTAACATTGGCATATATAAAAGAATATTTATTATATTATAATAATAACCAAATGGCTTATTTCTTGGGCATTCATCATAAGCTCAAACACTAGAAGTAACAATACTGGACCATGGTCAATTAAACTTAAGTTCCAAAATCTGTTACTCTATTCCTGCAGTGGATCTCACAGAGGTATTTATTATATGAAAATATGGTATTAATTTTTTACGGATTTCACTATGAACATTTAAAACCGTATCATAGTGTTTACTAGGCAACTTATTTATTTCTAGTTTGATTTTAAGAAATCATCAGTAATATTCATAGTTATGTTTACCTGAGATTCTCAGAATACTTATCTGTCTAAACCAATGGTTCCCAATCTTTTTTCGACCATGCCTCACTTAAACACTTTTAAAATCCTGATGTTCCCCTCTTGTAACATATAATTTTTATTATTTAAAAACTGAACTCCTATTCACATAACGAATGCCTAAATAGATCATTAATGAAAGGAAAGTTCAATTACAATGAAGTTTTAAGCCATTTAACTTGCACCAAGTAATAATGGAGGGTAAGAAGTAAAGGTTATCTAAACGGAAAAGGCACTGAAAAAAAAATGGCATGGAAAGATGAAAATGTAAAAAATATTCTTAGCTTAATTTATGAATAATAAGATATAAGAGCAATTAGCAGGTTTTCAAATTCACTGATAATAACTCAAAAAAAATCACTGATAATAATTCACTCTCAAATCGCTCCCCTTAAAAATTCTGTGTGGAATACGTCTTACTTTGGGAACCATTGGTCTAAACTGATAACGTGTAGATTTTGATCTTTTTTAACTCCTAAGCTTATTGATCATAGGTTTTGCCACTAACACTAAAAAAGTTAAAAGCAGTAGATTACAGTACATCACAAGCCAAACAATTGGAGTCTATATATATTATAATCAATATTAAAATTTAGTTATAATAAAGATATTATTGTAATGTTCTTTACTGATTGTATACACATACATATCGATATCTTCTCTACTTTTTGTTTTAGGAAAACAGCAAAGTTTTGTACGATCGAGCAGTTGCTTATCTTAACGTAGATGCGGCGGTCCAAGGTTTGATCATTTATTGTGTTTGTTTTTTAAATATTTTATTAACTAATTAGTGCTTGACATTCTGTTATAAAATTAAAGTATTTTTTGTACCTTTATATTTTGCAGATTTATTTATTTAAAATTTATTAGCCTAAATGTCAAAGAATTCAAATTAAAAAATTATTATTGCTAGATAGGGCCAAGTTACTATAATAAATCAATGGAAAACATACAAATGTAATTTTTCCATAACCATCTATGTAGCATCAGTTCACTATTCAAGCTGCTCAAATTTGCATTCATCGTTCTAGAAATGAAGTCTAACCATTTTATTTAGTTGTGTTCATTGTAATTTATTTGCTTATGATTATTGTCCTTTATTGCTTGTAGTTCTAATGATGTATTTGTTTATGATCATTATAATTTGTCTATGATCATTATTTATTTGCTTACAATCATTGTGATGAATTGTATTATAATCATTGTGACTTATTTGTTTGTGGCCTTTATGATTTATTTGATTACAATCATTATGATATATTTTCTTATGATCATTGTGGTTTATTGTTTTTGTAATCATATTTTATTGTGACCATTGTTGTTATATGGTTGTGATCATTATAATTTGTTTATGGTCATTATGATTATTTAGTTATTATCATTGTGATGTATTTGGTTATGATGATTTATTTTATTGTGAATATTGTGATATATTTGGTTTTGAGCATTGTGATTTTTTCAAATAAATCTTTATTAATTAATATTCATATTGTAACAGTCAGAAACGTGTGATTCATTAACATAGTGCAGAATTCGACCACCACACAGAACTGCAGCACCATCTAGGTAGTGAAGCCACCCGTAGTACTGAGTTCGAACATAGTTTATCGGTTCCACAATACAGTCTACAAAACAATGCATCTGATGCCACATTAGTAAATACTTCTTTAGGCACGGTGGTCAGGGAGATGCAAGAGAATCAAGAATTTTATTTCGAGTTAGCCAATAATAATATTAATATTAAATATTTATATTTTACAGAATCGAGGAAATATTATATGGAATGGGTATCGAATAAATAAAGATGTAACGGCAGACGTATAGTTTGAAAATATTTATTTAAAACATTTTAATAATAAATCATTTAACTAATAATATTTGGTAAGATTTAAAATATCAGTAGTGGGATTTTCCGATACTGTTAGATATTAAAGAGATATATTTATTTATATAGCTGACATAATCTAGCTGCCTAAATTCTCGAGCAAGTATTTCAAGAGCATGCCTTCGGGATTTATATCTTTGCAAGGCAAGAGTCTAAATTAGGATTTGTAATAGTAGTGGCAGACATATTTATTTAATTAATTAAGATATTTATAAATTACTATGGATGGACATTTGTTTGAGAGTGAGTTATGTCACTAATGCAGAGACGGAGTTATACATTGACTAATAAAGTTAATACCGAGAAACACGTGGTACGTCTAGAAAGGCGATATAAGGGTGGCAGTATATTGAAACTGCGAAGCCATGGATGAGTTTAGGACAATGGGCTGGTGTTTGCCTTAGGCCTAAAGAGATAAGATGTCACATAAGCATAACCAGGGGCAAGTGGTTCATGCCACAATTGCTTCCGGGCTGCGTGATGGCCATCAAGTCCTACAGGACATTCATTTGTCAGCTTTTGTAGGATGACTGGGATTATTTTAAATTGTAAAGAATCTTAGCATCTAAGGCTTATAATAGGTCATTGTGTCTCTAAAATGTAACACATGTATAATTTATGGACTATTCTGCTAAGATTGAAATATATTTTTATAACTTGGCTCTACATTATCAACATTTAATAAAGAACATTTGCGACTCTCAAAGAAATGTAATTTACGGAATTATTACATAAATTTTAATAAAATATAAAAACAATAGGTAAGCTAGGTGAGTATTAATGACTAATATGGCAGCCATTTATTAAGTAGTAGACCCCTGCATTACAATAAATGAAGCATTGAATACATGTTGATTTATATGAAAATATTAAATAATTTATGGAAGTAAATATTAATGAAGATTTGACACACATCCACTGTTTCAAGAAAACATGGATTTATATTTAGAAAATTATGAGCATGCTATAATTAGATAATAAAAGGTAAATTTTAGAAATACGTACTCAAGAAAGATAGAATTAGGCAAGCTAGATTATTAAAGAAATTTACAGAATGAATTAATAATTAAATTCAGTTTTACAGATTATAATTTTACAAGTTATAGTTTACATGTTATATAGAGTGAGCAATAGCATGATTATTTAGAATACTCTAGAGAATTTGGATACAGGTACCTGTTTATACGAAGTTTTCAAGTTCAGTAATCAGTATCAAATTATTCATGATTTCAGAAGAAGTAGCAGTTATTTCCAGCATTTAGGTGATTCATTTAATTTAATAGCAGCAGCACTTTCTAATTGTTTGGGCAGCAGATCTTGGTTGGTATTCTGGAGGGCATATGTGAAGGTTCATGGCATACTATAGACCATCTCGGGGAGAATAGTCTTTGGCGCTTTATACTCACACATACTGTGTTAGGTAAATTAATATATATATTTGGAGACTCTCAACTGATCGAGAGCACAGCTAAAGTTCAACTGAAAGTTCTGAGAAAGTCCAAAATGTCCTCCTTTCTTAATCTTATCTTTTAACTTTTGTTATACTGTATTTTATTTTTGGATTCAATCATTTGCCCCGAGGATAATCAATACATTCTTATATATTTAGTTTATATAGAAAGCTGCTTTTCCATTGTTCGATTTTATTTTACATTTACTTTTTGGTAATTAGATTTTAGGGAATTTTTCTTTTTAATTAATCTATTATCTCTCACAGACAGTTACTTTTAAAATTTCAAATACAAAAGGGAACATACGATTATTTTTACTTTTAATTAAATATTACAATTTACTTCTAAAATTATTATTAAATGAAATTTAAACAAAGCAATAAATAATGAACTTTATAATTTAAAATAAATGATTAAAATTATATATTTTTATATACTAAAAAACTACAAATTACATTATTTTTATCTATTGCTTTAAATTTGTTATCGAAATGTGTGTGTGTTTATGGTGGATTTTACATATATTTATTCATTTTTAATATTGCTACACACACAATTCGATACCAAAAAAGTTTAAATTTGGATAGGATAGAGTGGTGGGTGAGAGACGATAAAAAAAAGGTGAAACTTAAGATTCGAATACGAATCTTACTGTTTCAATATTATAAAGAGGAATATTTCCATTAAAAGTGTTTATCATTTAATGATAAATAGATATCAAAGCTTCATTACATAGGAATGTTAAGTTTAACAGTTGAAAAATAGAATAGAAAGGGAATTAATTGCTACAGAAATGGATTACTGATGATGATTTATAAGAAAATCAAAAAGAAGTACATAAATTGGAGCTATAATGAATATTAAACATATAATAAATGACCTCAGAACAAGACTGTTGAAATGGTATAGATATATACAGAGGATGTCTCAGGAAAAGATTACCAAGACTAAAGTGAAATTAGATACCATTTGCAAAGAGAAAATGATGATGTTTAAAAGGAGTTGAAAAGACAAAAATATATGTAGAAATTTATGTGAAAATTTATGGATGGGCAGAGATGCATGGCCTTTGGGAATCACAAGGCATAGTAAAGAGTTAGAGATAAATAAAAAATTATCAAACAGAGACAAATTAAGTTTAATTACATAAGGAGATTAAAAATATAAAATTATCTTTAAAAATTGTAATAACAAAAAAATATTATCAAAGGAGATGAATACAATTGGTAAGTTGATACTAAAAATCAATTACTCCAGTTTATCAGCAATTTCTTTTTCTCTCACCACAGTTCACTACTTCCAAGTTTAAAAACTTTTTATTGATGAAAGCCATAAACTAGAAACTAGTGTGGAGTATTGGATAGGACAGCACTGGAGAAATATTTATTAAGCACTACCATCTACCATCTATTGATTTCTAAATCTTACACTAGGCCGTTTAATTGTGGAGAGAGAGAAAAAGAATTGCAATTGAACAGCATTGGGTGAGCTGGGGTCATGTGATATTTTATTGTTTTGTTTCCTCCTGCTTAGTTACATTTTATTCTTCTAAGGTTAAAAGTCAAAATTATTAGTATATAAATTAAAAGAAGTATTTATTTATTTTGAGTTTTTAAATAACTTTGTTAATTTTGATCACTTGCTAAATAAAAATGGTTGTTTTTTAAGAAATTAGTAATTTATGATTGATTCAGATTTTATAAGTTGCATTTTCTTCTCTGTCTTTTTCTCTGACTGATTGTCGTGTAGCATTATGGATTTTTTTAGCAGTAGCAAATTTTCAAGACAGTAGTGCCATCTAGTGCAGGCCTTAGTAATCAATGGATGCATGAAAATTTGTGCATAAAATTCCCATCTACTGTCTACTCATCCAATATCCCCAGACTAATTTATAGCTAGTGGATTTTATCAGTGAGGAGCTTTAGATCTAAGAGTCCTGCACCTTGATTTAAGGATTTAATGCAATGGTGATCACGTGATGTATTTTTCTTGTTAATAATTTGTTTGTTTTTGACTCTCTCTCAAAACTTTTTTGTGGTATTTTAGATTCTACTCAAACTCTTTCTTTATATTTATTTCATATCTGATCTGATTTAAATGTCGAAAAAGTATTTTTATTTTATAATAGAAATATTTTATGGTAAGATTAAAACGTTCATGCAAATAATGTCATATTTTTATCAATTTTATAGTTTTTTTAGTATAAAAAGTAAAAATTCTTCAGAATTTTGAACAGTTGTTTCCTTCTTTTAACATTAGTTAACCCAGGCTGCTATTCAGTGAATGGTTTTTTATTTAGATTCCTACAATTGCAGATTACTTTCAAAAGATGGAAAATTGCACCAATTGGAAGACGAACTATTTAATGTTAAATGAGACATTGTTTGACTTTGTGAAAAAAAATGAATTGGCCATTGATTTAAATAATAGACATGTACTTTATTATAAAGACACAAATATTGAAAGCACAAGTGGAATGGGATTAATTATGAATAACAAGTAGAACAACATTGTGGAGATTGCTGGATTAAAACAGGCAAAACTCTCTATATGTATTGCCACTCAGTGCAACCCAGAATAATCAATGGATGCCAGAAGGCTTGTGCATAAAATCCCCATCTAGTGCCTACTCATTCAATATCCACAAACTAGTTTTTGGCTTGTGGCCTTTGTCAGTGAGGAGCCTTGGATCTGAGAGCACTGTATCTAGATCTTAGGATCTAATGCAAACCTCCAGCAGTCACCTTTTACCTCTACTTAACTACAAAACTATGAGTCTTAATTTGAAAACACCATAATATTTTCAATTCAAGCTCATTAGCTTATATAGTCATATTCTGTTTTGAGAAAGCATAAGAAATGGTGATCATGTGAGATTTCTGGATATGAGTAAGCGTGGTAATATTAGTTTTAAACTTAATGTAGGATGCCAAAAACAGCAACCCCAACAAGTTTCATTGTGATGTAGAAGTAGAGAATTTTTATATAAATGCACTAAAATCCTTTGATCAGACCCTACAACATTTTGAAATTGTCATGGAAGACTTTAATGTCAGAATTTCTAAATGATTGAAAGATGAAAGTACTATGGGTCAGTTTGGTTATAATGATAGAAATGACAGAACACATACTTGCAAAATTCTTAGACAAAAAAAAATAAATATTATGAATGAGATCTTTGAAAATAATCATACATGAAAATGGATCTTGGATTATATTTTTAACTAATAGAAAATACGTATTTCAAAATTGTAATGTTATTAGTAAATTCAACACAGAAAGCGATCATCAATTAGTGAGATGTAAGATAGGTGTTAACGCAAAAGTAGAGAGACCAAAATTATTAAGAAAAACAATATTCACAGTTGATATTCCTTATCTTCAGAAACACTCTAATGCATTTAAATTAGAACTTACAAATCGTTTTAAAATATTAATAGATTTTGAAGACATTATTGGACTTTGTGAAGTTAGAAAAAAATGAATTAGCAGTTAATTTAAAAAGTATACATATACTCTACTAGAAAGACACAAATATTGAAAGTACAAGTGGAATGGACTTCATTATAAATAAAAAGTAGAACAACAAGAAAGTAAAGATTGCTGGATATCAATAAGGGTGGTAATATTAGTTTTCATCATAATGTAAAATACCAAAAACAGATAATTTAGGTTTAAACCCCAACAAGTCTTAATTGTGATGAAGAATTAGGACTTTTACATAAATGCACAAAAAGCTTTCATCAGACCCTATAACATTTTGAAATTGTCATGAAAGACTTTAATGTTAGAACAGCTAAATGATTGAAGGATGAAAGTGCTGTGGGATCAGTTTGGTTATAATGATAGAAATGATAAAACCCATACTTGCACAATTCTTAGAAAAAAAAACTAAATATAATGAATTAGGACTTTGAGAAAAATACTACATAAAAATGGATCAGGAAGGATCCAAATAAAGATACAGCCGAATTGGGTTATATTTTTGAATAATAGAAAATATGTATCTCAAAATTGTAATTTAAACCAGGAATATGTGTTAATGGAAAATTAGAGTGAAAAAAAATTATTAAGAAATACAATATTCACAGTTGATATTTCTAATCTTCAGAAACATTCCAATGAATTTAAATTAGAACTTGTAAATTGTTTTCAAATATTAACAGATTTTGAAGATGGTTTAGATTTGAATGAAATCAATAGAAAAATAACTAACACAATATTAAGAACTGCAACAAAAACAGTTCACACAACAAAGTAGCATTTGTGCCAGTAAATTTTTGATTGATATAAGACAATGTATAAACAAAGGAAAGAAAATTTAAAAAATGATCTGGTAATAAGACTTGAATAACTAAAGTTTTGTAAAATAATGTGAAAAAGAGTTAATAAAGATGTAAGAAAATAGAATAGTGAATTAACAAGAAAAGCTATAAAAAAAATAAGTCTCAAAAATATAAAACAAGATTTTGTAATTGATAGAAAAACTGTTTCTGCAATAATAAGAAAATATGGAATTATTCCAAAAAGAGAGATAACATCATGAAATATGTGAAAGAATTATATAAAAAATTATATAGCAATAGAGAACAAGAAAACAAAATATTTCCTATAATTGCTATATCTTCTGAATTGCTCAGTATTTTAAATAAAGAAATGAGATCATACACTTAAATCTATCAGAAAAGGAAACTTCACAAGATGATGGAATTGTAATAAGTATCTTAAAAGAAGCAGATAAAGAAATACAACAATAGTTATCAAAGCTATACACCAAATGTCTAAATGATATAGATATACCAGATGATTGAAAGAATACAGCAGTAATATTGATATTTAAAAAAGGTGATAAAAAGTTACTAGGAATTTTAGATCTATCAGTCTTTTATCAGTTCTATATAATTTTTTTTACCAAGATAATCATAATTCATCGACAGTGAACTTTGTATTTTGACCAACCAAAAAAACAATCTGGATTTAAAAGTGGTTTTATCACTGTGAATCATATCCAAATTTTGAGAGAAGTTATAAAATGAACCAATGAATATGAGTTTGGATATAGAGATTATGCAAAGGCATTTGATACTATAAGAATTTCTGCAGTGAACATTGGATTATTGAGATCTGGATCCAGGATACTGTCATGTTCTAAGAATATTTACCCAAATGCAAATGATTAATTTACATAATGATAGCATTCAGAAGGAGATGTGACAGGGTAACTTCGGAACATTGTTACAGTACTTTACAAGTATTTTGTGAATTAAAATGGGAGATCATTTAGATTTTTTAGGCAGTATGGTTGATTTTGTAAATAATGCTTCAGAGCTTCAGAAAATATGGCAAGAGTTATCAGACCAAAGTAAAATAGTTGGACTTTAAAAGAATATTCCATGAATTTTCTCACAAAAAAAGAATGATGGTAATGAATTAGAAAATAACAATTAAAACAGTAGCAATTATCTCCGTACATGTGAAGTTAACAATTACCGATACGTTAGTCACATTACCAATACAGATGGATGGTATGCTTTGGATAGAAATAACACAGTATTTTAAAAAATATATGAGGATGTGTCTGAAAAGAAAAGTTTTTAGTAAATGTGTTTTACCAATTCTTACTTATGGCTATAAAACGTGGACAGTTAATGGAATAACTATACAGATCATTTAGAGCTCTCTGAAGTATGGAGAGTTGTATATTAAGAGTAACAACAAAGAATAAAAATGAATATACGGATGACAGAATGAACAGGTAAAACTGACATTAACAATCTGAAATGAAGTTAGGCTGAATATATTGCTGAAGGAGATGATAAGAGAAGAACAGTTGAAATTTGAAAATCTCAAAACAAAATAAAAGAACTAGAAAAAGGCGGCATGTGAGGTGGAAGAAATATGAAAGTTTACTGGTGTGTCATGGGAGAAAGAGAATATAGATAGGAGAAACTGAATAAAACTTAGAGAAATTTTCATCCTGAAGTTGACAATAAAATGATGATGATGAAAAAATAATCTTCCTAATCTGTTAGATCATCATTAAGTTTTCAGAACTTTGTAATGGGTTTCAGGTACTCCTCTTAATTTCATTCTTTTGTGAGTATCTGTTTTCTTTATTTGTCGTTTTTGCATCCAACTGGAACTGAAATATATATTAAATTATTAATTTTTAAAAAATTCTTTAGATGTCAGCAACATCCAGAGGACCTAATACAAACTTCTTTGGCTGTCCATTCCTTTGTTCTCAAAAAGATTACTCTCAGTTTTCAAAATCCTTTTTAATTCAAATTTTGAAAATGAAGACATATCTTTCTTTAATTGCTATTTCTGCCAAAAGCACTCCGCGTAAGCTCATATTTATTATCAATCTGCTCAAAGTTGTTTATAATTTGATTATCTTATAACATTAATTTATATTTAGTCCTTCTTTGAAAAGAACTTGGATGATATTTTTTGAAGTTCTGAATATTATTTGACAAACAGTGACATTATTTGCAAAATCGAGGTGACTTAAGATGTAATGTCTCCTTACTCCTTTAATTTTCCATTTCATTTAACAAAATATTGCCATAAAATTGTTATAAGAAAGTTTGGAGAAACTGGATCTGTCCATGGACCTCCTCATCAATGGTAACCTTTTAATTAAAAAAAAAACCGATCAACAAGTAGAGATTAATAACAGCAATTAATTGTGATTTCTTTCTTCGTTAATTATTTAAAGCATAACCCAACCCTACTTTAAATACTATTTCTTGTTAAAGATTCCGTTTAAATAAAGATTTATCCTAATTAAATTTATTTTATCCTACTTTGTAATGTAATTTACAGTAAATTGGAATAACATTAATCTGTATTACTTAAACCCCATTTTTAAAGTTCATTTGATTTTCTTATTATGTTTACAGACTAGATTTTTATTTGTTTTAAATCAGTAATTCTTTAGAACATCTCGCTTATTTTTATGAATAAATTAAGCAGTGCCTGTCTATTTATTGCTCATGACAAATCAATTTCACTTGACATAAATTCTTGCCTTATTGGTTCAAATGTGATGTGATATATTGTGGCTTCTCCTTAAACGAAGTCAAGAATATCTCAGCAATTATGCCCAGATAAACCTATTAGCCATTTTATTTTCCATTCCCCACTCTAAATTTTCCCATATTCTGCTCCATCGCATTTCACAACATAATCTTTGTCAACTCTATAACCTTTATATCTAAATTCCCTTTATCTTTTCGCAAACCCAGCATAAAAACCAATAATTCACTTTCTGCATAATCACTTTTTCCATATTTATTCTTCCATAATTTCATTATATGGACCCTTTCTATTTTCAAGCATTTACATTCAATTAACAAATGCCTAATATTTTCTATTCCTTCCTTACATAATTTACAAAATAAAGTGCTGCCCTCTTTTCTAATCTTATGACTTTATTTTAATATTTTTAGAAATTTTAGTATTTACATAAAGTCTTTTAAAATTCTTTAAATAGATTTTCTATTATTTGCTTTTATAATTATTAGTTCCACATTCCAATTAAATTCCTATCAATAAATTTTAGTTCATTTGAAAGTAATGATATTTTCTATTCCTTCCTTACATAATTTACAAAATAAAGTGCTGCCCTCTTTTCTAATCTTATGACTTTATTTTAATATTTTTAGAAATTTTAGTATTTACATAAAGTCTTTTAAAATTCTTTAAATAGATTTTCTATTATTTGCTTTTATAATTATTAGTTCCACATTCCAATTAAATTCCTATCAATAAATTTTAGTTCATTTGAAAGTAATGAAATTTTTGACCTAAATATTATTTGGCCTTTCAACTTACATAATAAGTAGCTATTAAATAA